>RXON01004087.1:0-11580 GCA_009667805.1 Leptobrachium leishanense | reverse complement strand
CTTTGTTCCCATACCCGCTTACCCAGCAGAAGAGCTGGCAACGGGCCAGAGTGTCGCTGGGCTCTGCCCACCCTCCTCGTCTGTCCGAGGAGCAGAAGGAGGATTTCCCCGGGCTGTTTACCCCGCAGCTGTTGACCCCATCAAACCGCCTGGACGTCGTTCCTGCGCCCGCTTTCCCCAGCAGAAGAGCTGGCACCGGACAGAGTGCCGCCGGGCCTCTGCCAACCTTAACCGCCTGCCTCGGGAACAGAAAGAGGATACACCCGGGCTGCTTATTCCGCAGCCACTGACCCCACCGAGATGGGACACCATTCTCCCGCCCGGGGACCCTCCTCGGCCTTGAACCCCCCCAGCTGGCGCGCTGGCAATGTGGCAGAGCCTGTTTCAACTCTGCCATCTCCACACCCTTTTGGCCTGGAGGCCCATGCAGCCACTGTTTTTTCCAATGGCTGACCAGGGCACTTGGGGCGCGTGCATTTAGCACCCGTTTTTCCCGGGTGCACGATACCTCCGGAGGTGGTACAGGCGGTACCCCTCCCCGACCACAGGACCTTTATTCCGGAGGGGGTACCCCCAAAGACTTGTACCCCCAACACGGAAGGCACTGCCGCAAGGACAAATGGAGAAGCCTGGTGGCTCGCCTCCTTCCCACAGACTATGGGCCACAAAGACTGCTCCGACTTCCCCGAGTCGACCCGTGTGGGTCCAACCGTGTCCGTCGGACTCTAGAAGGGGGGAGAAATGTCACAGAACGGACATGAGAGCTCTTTTCAGCGAGCCACAGGACTAAAGACTGAACCCTTTTTAAAGACCACTTTTCCTTGTTTTCGTTTTGGTTTTGCATGTGAGCCTATGGACCTCTTATTTTATTGCTAGATGTGGTTTTATTGGTGTAATGTAATAAAAATGTACCCTTTATGATGTGACTTTAAAAGTATGAAAGAAACCGTTTGTATGTGTTTTTCCCCGTCGCCATTTTGCTCATCCCAGCATGGTTTCACAGAACAAAGGATCTCATGCCCCAAAATGAGAGGATGCAGCGGGCCAGAGGATTGGAGGCTTTTCCAAGCCCTCATCTGCCAATCCCCTGGACAATGGGGGAGCCTGAAAGGGCAAAATAGAGGATACAGCAAGCCAGCTGATTGGAGGCTTTTCCAAGACCTCATCTGCCTAATCCCTGTGCAATGGGAAGGCTGAAAGGGACCTGATAGGGAACAGGAGGCTGGGAAAGGAGCCAATCAGTGCTGGTTGTGTGGGTGGGGGAGTTGGTAATCTGTTTGTGTGAAGTTGTAAAATGACCCTGTTGAAACCCATAAAATTCAGTTCACTGTTTTAAAGCATACAGCCACGTCTGGTGTCTTCATTTCAGAGCTACAATCACTATTGCAGGAGACACTGAGCGGTCTCCTGCATCACCACTCAACCCAGGAACGGGATCCCCAAGGCAACACCGCACCATCTCTCCAGACGCCGGACCAACGCCATTTCATCCTCTAGGCCGCTCGAGACGCCGAGTGCTGTGCCACTCGGTAGTCGGGCCGGACGCCATCAAAGGGGGGGGGTCAGATAGAGCAGGACCGCAGGCGGACTTCCATCCCGTCACAGTGACTATATACAGAATGCACCTATAAACAAGTAACATAGTGAATATATTTATTTTCTGTTAATCTGTATATTTGTACAATTTCTTTTTAATATCTTGCATTGTATTACTTTGTATTTCTGTAACTGTAACACTTCAATGTTCTTGAATCCAGAACATACTTGAAAACGAGAGAAATCTCGATGTATCCTTCCTGGTAAAATCCTTCATAAATAAATAAATAATCATTCATTGGATTTTATATGTAAATTTCAGACATTTTTGCTAAGTAGTTTGGAAAGTGAAATGCTGTTTGCAAACAAACACTTAAGCGTACTGGTTTGTTTGTTTTTTCACTCCATTCATCTGCGGTGTCGGGTTTTTCCAGAGGCTGCTCTGCGCTGTGATTGGCTCCTGCTCAAATTTCTCCGGCATGCTTGGCGAGTTAATCCAGATGTTTTTTGCGGGTTTCGGTGTGCATTCGCCCTTGTTTTGCGGTGAGTTTTCGGCGACTTGACCCTGCATTACGGCGGCCCTGTGGTGCTTGCTGAATACACCGCAGGGTCGCCGAAATGGGATCGTCAAATCACGCCGAATGAAGAGAACGAAAAGTCACTGAACGTGCAGTGACTTTTCAATGCTCTTTGGATAACCCTAATAATGACTATATACAGAATGCACCTGTAAACATGTAACACAGTGACTATATACAGAATGCACCTGTAAACGTGTAACACAGTGACTATATACAGAATGCACCTGTAAACATGTAACACAGTGACTATATAAAGAATGCAACTGTAAACATATAACACAGTGACTATATACAGAATGCACCTGTAAACATGTAACATAGTGACTATATACAGAATGCACCTGTAAACATGTAACACAGTGACTATATAAAGAATGCAACTGTAAACATATAACACAGTGACTATATACAGAATGCACCTGTAAACGTGTAACACAGTGACTATATACAGAATGCACCTGTAAACATGTAACACAGTGACTATATACAGAATGCGCCTGTAAACATGTAACATAGTGACTATATTTGCTACATATTTATTTTCTGGGTTAATCTGTGTCACGTGCCACGCCGCCGCCGGCGGAAGAAAGGCAGATCTGGTGCTGCACCATCCTGATTTCCCCAGGCAGCACCCTTCAAGCCCTGTCTTGCTGGAATTTGCTTCGAGACTCACACTTGCAGGATCAGCAGGTGCACCTAATGAGGACCTGCAGTGACTATTTAGCAGAGGCACGCCTGTCCCAGGATGCTTCTGCATTTTGCTTGCAAAGTGCCAACACTCCAAGTCTGACATCAAGCCTGCCCAGAAGCTCCATAGCTATCCTGATATCTGTGTACGAACCCCCTGGCTTTCCCCCTGGACTCTGCATTCTGGATCACCCCTACCGGTATTGTGCCTCGAGACCCCTTTATTCACCTGTCCCAAGACTTCCCTTCTGCGCTCCCCAACCAGAGACTTTCCAGTATTGCTTCTCCATGTTTATTGTTTTCCTTTAACCCTTCCCGACCGCGGACGTACCATGTACGTCATTGCAGCGGGTCTCTCTTAGACCCGCTGACGTACATGGTACGTCCTGCCGTTTTTGAGCTGCTGGAAGCGATCGGATCGCTTCCAGCAGCTCAAACGCCATTGCAGGATGCCTGGAGTCCAGGCATCCGTGCAATGGCCGTTAGAAGTGCCGGGCACCATGTGATCGCTCCCCGGAGCGATCTACATCCGGTTGCACCGGAGAGGTGCCCGGCACTTCTACAGAGCGCTGGAAGCGATCGGATCGCTTCCAGCTGCTCTGAGCATATTACAAGGATGCCTCGACATCGAGGCATCCTTGTAATATACTTACCTGCCGCCGGTCCGTCCGTGATCGCTCCCCCCCCGAGCGATCACTTCCGGTAGCGGCAGGAAGTACTGAGTGCCACGAGGTATCGTGGCACTCAGTACAAAATCGATCACTTCAGTGATCAGGTGCTCTGCTGGGTGCCTCGAGGGATCAAGGCACCCAGCAGAGTAAAAAAAAAGTAAAAAAAAAAGTAAAAAAAAAGTGTAAAAAAAAAATGTGTAAAAAAAGTGTAAAAAAGAAAAAATAAAAAAAACTGACAGTTAGGGGTAGGGTTAGGGTTAGGGGTAGGGTTAGGGGTAGGGTTAGGTTAGGGTTAGGGTAGGGTTAGGGGTAGGGTTAGGTTAGGGTTAGGTAGGGTTAGGGTTAGGGTTAGGGTAGGGTTAGGGTTAGGGGTAGGTTAGGGGTAGGGTTAGGGGTAGGGTTAGGGTTAGGGTTAGGGGTAGGGTAGGGTTAGGGGTAGGTTAGGGGTAGGGTTAGGTAGGGTTAGGGGTAGTGGTAGGGTTAGGGGTAGGGTTAGGGTTAGGGTTAGGGTTAGGGTAGGGTTAGGGGTAGGGTTAGGGTAGGGTTAGGGTAGGGATAGGGTAGGGGTAGGTTAGGGTTAGTTGGGTTAGGGTTAGGGTAGGGATAGGGTTAGGGTTAGTTAGGTTCTAAGGGCAGTCAGGGTTAGGGTAGTTAGGTTCTAAGGCAGGGTCATCTGGGGCTGAGTGGGATGTTCCTAGCCTGCCTCATCAGAGAGGCAGGCTAGCAACATCCAATCAGAAGTTAGAAAAAATCAAAATAAAATTTCTAATTTGTCAGGTCAGGCCAATTTTTGTAAATATTGGCTCTGACCTCTGATTCTCCCTCCCTCTCCTCACTTGTGTTTTTGTGAGCGAGAGAGAGAGATCAGATTTGACAGGTTAGAGATTTTAGTGAGATTTAGTGAGATTAGAAAAATTGAGGCAGATTTAGAGAGATTTTAGGGAGATTTAGAAGAATTGAGGCAGGTTTAGAGGGATTTAGAGAGATTTAGGTGTTTATTTGTATTTTCTTGTGAAACCCAACGGTTCTTCTAAGAACCAACAATCCGCTTATATATATATAATAATTATAAAATTTTATAATCTATTATATATAATGTCTGAGAGGGTGTACAGCGCCGAGGAGGCATATGCCATCCTGGCGTCAGAATCTGAGGCATCTGCGTCAGACTCAGACCCTCATTTCGACCCCGCTAACTGCTCAGAGGCGTCGCTAGATACATTATCTATGCTGGCTGATGTATCTAGTGATGTTTCTGATGCAGATCCTGGGTCACCACCTGCCAGCAGGAGACGCACAGCTCCAGCTGAGGAGTGGGTAGTGCCTCATCGCCAGAGGCCAGATATCCCTCCTTTCACGGCAAATCCTGGCATCAATATTGATGTTGCAGGATTTACCGCCACACAGTTTTGCAGGTGTTTATGGGGGATGATTTGTTGGCCACATCGTGGCCCAATCAAATCTGTATGCCCATCAGCATTGTGCTGCGAAGCCAGACTCCTACTTGGCAAGGCAGCAATGGACCCCGCTAGATGTGCCAGAATTTCTGAAATTCTGGGCACTTACTATGCTGAGGGCATCATAAAGAAGCCCTCAATTCGCTCCTGCTGGAGCAGTAGCCCCATCTGCTCTACCCCCATTTACCTCCAATCAATGTCACGTAGAAGGTATGAAAACATTTTGCGTTTCATGCACTTCAGTGACAACAGCCTGTGCTCCCCTAGAGAGCATCCCCAGTTTGACAGGCACCAGACTTTTACATTTTATTCGTACATTTTTATGTTCTACAATTGGTGCTGTATTTTGCCAAAATCTTTGCACACCTATGCATGGGGGCATGGGTGTACTCAGGAGATCTTGCAGAAAACAACCTGGAGAGTTTTCATGCAGTAACAAACAACAGTGTCTGCTAAGGCTAGGTCAGACGAGCGTGATTTCTACGGACTGTACGTCCGTGCAGTACGGACATCGTCAGTACGGAAGACGCAGTAGTGGTCACACAGTCCGTTTTTTCACTGACATTTATTTTTGACAGATGTAGGAGGGACAATAAATTCAATTGCAAAACCATTTTGTCCGTGAAAAATGCAGGACGTATAAATGCAGTCCGTCTGACCACGTTCCATCACTCACACACAAAGCTATGCAGACGTTGCGGACGCAGCGCACTTTGTGCGGCCGTTCTAGCGGTTCTACGTTCTTGCCTGCCTTGCGTCCGTGGGCCGCGGCCGTTGTGCGTCCGCAGTTCAGTGCGGACGTACTTCGTGTGTCGGGCTCCATTGGACTTTATGTCATGCTATCACGGACGTACTTTTAGGCGCAATCACGGACGTGAACACTACGCTCGTCTGACCCTAGCCTAAATCACAGTCCAAAACTACTGTGGGCGTAAAAATCTGAAATTTGAAAAAATTACCGCCACACACCTTGTTGCCAAATGTTTTGGGCTAAAACCGTTGCATCCATGGCATCAAAGCACTCCATATGCAATACCTTGGGTGTCAACATAACAAATATAAACAATTTTCTGGCAATAATTCAAACTGGGGTATGCGGTAGACCCAAAACCAAAGATAGGCCTAGCTGAAGAAATAATCTCAATTTCAACTCTAATGACAAAGTCATAAAAATTGTATTTGAACCTTCCCAAAATCCTGGCAAACCTAGGCATGGGGGGCATGGGTGTACTCAGGAGATCTTGCAGAAAACAACCTGGAGAGTTTTCATGCAGTAACAAACAACAGTGTCTGCTAAATCACAGTCCAAAACTACTGTGGCGTAAAAATCTGAAAATTGAAAAATTACCGCCACACACCTTCTCAAATGTTTTGGGCTAAAACCGTTGCATCCATGGCATCAAAGCACTCCATATGCAATACCTTGGGTGTCAACATAACAAATATAAACAATTTTCTGGCAATAATTCAAACTGGGGTATGCGGTAGACCCAAAACCAAAGCTAGGCCTAGCTGAAGAAATAATCTCAATTTCAACTCCAATGACAAAGTCATAAAAATTGTATTTGAACCTTCCCAAAATCCTGGCAAACCTATGCATGGGGGCATGGGTGTACTCAGGAGACCTTGCAGAAAACAACCTGGAGAGTTTTCATGCAGTAAAAAACAACAGTGTCTCCTAAATCACAGTCCAAAACTGATGTGGGTGTGAAAATGAAAAATGACCACCAAACAGTATCTAATTTGTTTGGAGCAAACGGATGCATCCATAGCATAAAAACACTCCATTTACAATACTTTGGGGTGTTAGCTTACCAAATATATGCACGTTCATAAAACTGGGTATGTAAAAAGGCCCCTAAAAAGAAGATAAGCAAAGAAGATACTGTATGTCAAATTAGAAAATTGACAAGCACATGTCAAAGATTGGCGTAGCACCCAAAAACAACAGAACAAATCTATATATGGGTGGTATCAATTTACTCAGAAGATGTTGCTGAACATATTTGGGGTGTTTTTTGGCAGTAACCCATAACTGGATTTGACAATTCATGCCTAAAGTACAATGTGTGTGAAAAATAACACAAAAAGTGACTACCTGAAAGTTTGACAAAGAGCTAGTGCATGGAAAGTGTTAAAATACAACTCTTTGAAGCACCCTAGGGTGTGCCCTTTCTAAAAATATATGGTTTGATGGGGGTAAATTACTTTGGCCGGCTTCAAAAATGTCCAAATAGGACATGGGTGCATGATGACGAAATGTGAAAATTCCAAGTTGGAAAACTGAAATGCGCACCCCCCAAATAAGGCCTTTTAGCCCCCAAATGACCCGACATACCTATACATGGGTGGTATCAATTTACTCAGAAGATGTTGCTGAACATATTTTGGGGGTTTTTTGGCAGTAACCCATAACTGGATTTGACAATTCATGCCTAAAGTACAATGTGTGTGAAAAAATAACACAAAAAGTGACTACCTGAAAGATTGACAAAGAGCTAGTGCATGGAAAGTGTTAAAATACAACTCTTTGAAGCACCCTAGGGTGTGCCCTTTCTAAAAATATATGGTTTGATGGGGTAAATTACTTTGGCCGGCTTCAAAAATGTCCCAAATAGGCCATGGGTGCATGATGACGAAATGTGAAAATTCCAAGTTGGAAAACTGAAATGCGCACCCCCCAAATAAGGCCTTTTAGCCCCCAAATGACCGACATACCTATACATGGGTGGTATCAATTTACTCAGAAGATGTTGCTGAACATATTTTGGGGTGTTTTTGGCAGTAACCCATAACTGGATTTGACAATTCATGCCTAAAGTACAATGTGTGTGAAAAAATAACACAAAAAGTGACTACCTGAAAGATTGACAAAGAGCTAGTGCATGGAAAGTGTTAAAATACAACTCTTTGAAGCACCCTAGGGTGTGCCCTTTCTAAAAATATATGGTTTGATGGGGTAAATTACTTTGGCCGGCTTCAAAAATGTCCCAAATAGGACATGGGTGCATGATGACGAAATGTGAAAATTCCAAGTTGGAAAACTGAAATGCGCACCCCCCAAATAAGGCCTTTTAGCCCCCAAATGACCCGACATACCTATACATGGGTGGTATCAATTTACTCAGAAGATGTTGCTGAACATATTTTGGGTTTTTTTGGCAGTAACCCATAACTGGATTTGACAATTCATGCCTAAAGTACAATGTGTGTGAAAAAATAACACAAAAAGTGACTACCTGAAAGTTTGACAAAGAGCTAGTGCATGGAAAGTGTTAAAATACAACTCTTTGAAGCACCCTAGGGTGTGCCCTTTCTAAAAATATATGGTTTGATGGGGGTAAATTACTTTGGCCGGCTTCAAAAATGTCCCAAATAGGACATGGGTGCATGATGACGAAATGTGAAAATTCCAAGTTGGAAAACTGAAATGCGCACCCCCCAAATAAGGCCTTTTAGCCCCCAAATGACCCGACATACCTATACATGGGTGGTATCAATTTACTCAGAAGATGTTGCTGAACATATTTTGGGGTGTTTTTTGGCAGTAACCCATAACTGGATTTGACAATTCATGCCTAAAGTACAATGTGTGTGAAAAAATAACACAAAAAGTGACTACCTGAAAGATTGACAAAGAGCTAGTGCATGGAAAGTGTTAAAATACAACTCTTTGAAGCACCCTAGGGTGCCCTTTCTAAAAATATATGGTTTGATGGGGGTAAATTACTTTGGCCGGCTTCAAAAATGTCCCAAATAGGACATGGGTGCATGATGACGAAATGTGAAAATTCCAAGTTGGAAAACTGAAATGCGCACCCCCCAAATAAGGCCTTTTAGCCCCCAAATGACCCGACATACCTATACATGGGTGGTATCAATTTACTCAGAAGATGTTGCTGAACATATTTGGGGGTTTTTTGGCAGTAACCCATAACTGGATTTGACAATTCATGCCTAAAGTACAATGTGTGTGAAAAAATAACACAAAAAGTGACTACCTGAAAGTTTGACAAAGAGCTAGTGCATGGAAAGTGTTAAAATACAACTCTTTGAAGCACCCTAGGGTTGCCCTTTCTAAAAATATATGGTTTGATGGGGTAAATTACTTTGGCCGGCTTCAAAAATGTCCCAAATAGGACATGGGTGCATGATGACGAAATGTGAAAATTCCAAGTTGGAAAACTGAAATGCGCACCCCCCAAATAAGGCCTTTTAGCCCCCAAATGACCCGACATACCTATACATGGGTGGTATCAATTTACTCAGAAGATGTTGCTGAACATATTTTGGTGTTTTTTGGCAGTAACCCATAACTGGATTTGACAATTCATGCCTAAAGTACAATGTGTGTGAAAAAATAACACAAAAAGTGACTACCTGAAAGATTGACAAAGAGCTAGTGCATGGAAAGTGTTAAAATACAACTCTTTGAAGCACCCTAGGGTGTGCCCTTTCTAAAAATATATGGTTTGATGGGGGTAAATTACTTTGGCCGGCTTCAAAAATGTCCCAAATAGGACATGGGTGCATGATGACGAAATGTGAAAATTCCAAGTTGGAAAACTGAAATGTGCACCCCCCAAATAAGGCCTTTTAGCCCCCAAATGACCCGACATACCTATACTTGGGTGGTATCAATTTACTCAGAAGATGTTGCTGAACATATTTTGGGTGCTTTTTGGCAGTAAACCTTAAAGTTCACAGTACATGTATTCTTAAATTGCGTTCAAAAAAAAAAATCACCAAAATTTTTTTTTTTTTCAAACTTTGGCATAGATTTGTGGTAAAATGGTTTGCATGGAAAGAGTCAAAATACCCCAAGTTTAATACCTTGATTTGTGTACTTTAAAAAAATATGTATATGTGGAGGGTTATTCAGGAATTAGTGACAGATATCAGTGTTACAATGTCACTATCACTAGTTTTGAAAATAAACTCTTTGGAAATGGCAAAGTGCTACTTGCACTTATTGTTGCATAAAATAAGGAAAAAAGCGAGAATATGTAAACATGGGTATTGCTAAACTCAGTACTAAATTTAGAAACTACTAAGGAATAAAAAATTTTGACGGTTGTTGATACATAAGAAATTTTGGGGTCAAAGTTCGAAAAAGTGGTGTTTTTTCAATTTTTGTGTCATATTTCACAATATTTTTTATAGTAAATTATATGAAATGATGAAAAAAATGGTATCTTTATAAAGTCCATTTAGTGACGAGAAAAACAGTGTAAAAAATATTGTGGGTTACATAAACGAGTAAGAGGAAAATTTGACGTAAACACTAAGAGCGCAGAAACGTAAAAACAGCTGCGGTCACGAACGGACGGATTTGTGTAAAACCGCCCGGTCACTAAGGGTTTAATAAATCCCCATTTGATTTGCAACATCTCAAGTATTTCCTGGTATCACTGCACCTTGGCTTGCAACTCGACCTGGCACTACTCGTGACAATCTGTATATTTTGTGTTTTTATATCTTGCATTGTATTACTTTGTATTTCTCTAATGACTGTTGGAAACTCCGCCCCTAAGGGGGTTCAATATTTTAAACAGGACACCTATAGCTCAAAAACAGAAGATGTTACAGACGTGAAAATTGTATTTTGATTTGTCTTGAAAAACAAGAAAACACGTTTTTACCATTTTCAAAAAATCCAGTGTGGGGGTTGAATACTTTTACAGTATACCTATATTTCAAAAACCAAAGATGTTACAGAGTGAAAATTGTGATTTACAATCCTCTTGAAAAATAAAAACAAACAAACACGTATTCTACCATTTTCCAAAGATCTAAGTGTGCATGAAAAAGGGGGTGAATAAATAGGATACTTATATCTCAAAAACCAAAGTGTTACAGACGTGAAAATTGGTATTTCGAATCTTCTTGGAAAAAAACACGTATATTTGCCATTTTCGAAAATCCAATTGATACACTGGATGAGCAGATTAGAGGGATGCTGTACTTCACACAGAATGGAGTCTCTATGCAGCTCCTCTTACAGCCAGCCTCACACACACTCCCTCACTGCTCCAGCATGTCTGTTTCCGTCTCACAGCCATAGCTCACACACTCCCTCATTGCTCCAACATGTCTGCTTACCTTCACAGCCAGGACTCACACTCCCTCACTGCCTCCAGCATGTATGCTTCCTTTTCACAGCCAGCCTAACACACACTCTCAATGCTCCGTGTGGGAGAACCTGTGATATTATTGCAGAACCTCAACTCACGTAAACTCTGTAATGGCACCACAGATTGCAAGTAAACACACTCCATAGAAATGTAATTGAGGCTAGACATGTGCACAGCACAAAATTTCGTTTTGAACTAATGGATTAGTCCTAAAATGCAATTTATAGTTACTGAAGAAATTCGTTTTCAGTTCTTTAGTATTGAAAACTAAATTCATTCATCCGAAAACCAATGGATACAATTACTATTGTAATGGCTCCTCAGAGGGTGAGATTGCTGCTTGTTACAGTATCTCTCACTCTCAGCACAATGTGGGCCATATTACATAGTTGGTGCTAACATAACCAGAGCTGTTGTAAGCTTCCCAGAGCCATTATAGCCAATGGAGGTTTTCAGTTTACAACCGCTCTGTTAAGTTAACACCAACATTGGAATACTGCCCCGTGTCAGGCAA
>RXON01004086.1:0-65145 GCA_009667805.1 Leptobrachium leishanense | reverse complement strand
AACACACGGCCTTTCTCACGCGTCGGCTGAACACACGGCCTTTCTCACGCGTCGGCTGAACGCGCGGCCTTTCTCACGCGTCGGCTGAACGCGCGGCCTTTCTCACGCGTCGGCTGAACACACGGCCTTTCTCACGCGTCGGCTGAACGCGCGGCCTTTCTCACGCGTCGGCTGAACACACGGCCTTTCTCACGCGTCGGCTGAACGCACGGCCTTTCTCACGCGTCGGCTGAACGCGCGGCCTTTCTCACGCGTCGGCTGAACGCACGGCCTTTCTCACGCGTCGGCTGAACGCACGGCCTTTCTCACGCGTCGGCTGAACGCACGGCCTTTCTCACGCGTCGGCTGAACACACGGCCTTTCTCACGCGTCGGCTGAACGCACGGCCTTTCTCACGCGTCGGCTGAACACACGGCCTTTCTCACGCGTCGGCTGAACACACGGCCTTTCTCACGCGTCGGCTGAACGCACGGCCTTTCTCACGCGTCGGCTGAACACACGGCCTTTCTCACGCGTCGGCTGAACACACGGCCTTTCTCACGCGTCGGCTGAACACACGGCCTTCTCACGCGTCGGCTGAACACACGGCCTTTCTCACGCGTCGGCTGAACACACGGCCTTTCTCACGCGTCGGCTGAACGCACGGCCTTTCTCACGCGTCGGCTGAACACACGGCCTTTCTCACGCGTCGGCTGAACGCACGGCCTTTCTCACGCGTCGGCTGAACACACGGCCTTTCTCACGCGTCGGCTGAACACACGGCCTTTCTCACACGTCGGCTGAACACATGGCCTTTCTCACGCGTCGGCTGAACGCACGGCCTTTCTCACGCGTCGGCTGAACACATGGCCTTTCTCACGCGTCGGCTGAACACACGGCCTTTCTCACGCGTCGGCTGAACACACGGCCTTTCTCACGCGTCGGCTGAACGCACGGCCTTTCTCACGCGTCGGCTGAACACACGGCCTTTCTCACGCGTCGGCTGAACACACGGCCTTTCTCACGCGTCGGCTGAACGCACGCCTTTCTCACGCGTCGGCTGAACACACGGCCTTTCTCACGCGTCGGCTGAACGCACGGCCTTTCTCACTCGTCGGCTGAACACACGGCCTTTCTCAAGCGTCGGCTGAACGCACGGCCTTTCTCACGCGTCGGCTGAACGCACGGCCTTTCTCACGCATCGGCTGAACACAAGGCCTTTCTCACGCATCGGCTGAACGCGCAGCCTTTCTAATGCGTCGGCTGAACACACGGCCTTTCTCACGCTTCGGCTGAACGCACGGCCTTTCTCACGCGTCGGCTGAACGCGCAGCCTTTCTCACGCATCGGCTGAACACACGGCCTTTCTCACGCATCGGCTGAACACACGGCCTTTCTCACGCGTCGGCTGAACGCACGGCCTTTCTCACGCGTCGGCTGAACGCACTGCCTTTCTCACGCGTCGGCTGAAAGCGTGACCTTTCTCACGCATCGACTGAACTCACGGCCTTTCTCATGCGTCGGCTGAACGCACGGCCTTTCTCACATGTCGGCTGAACGCGCAGCCTTTCTCACGCGTCGGCTGAACACATGGCCTTTCTCACGCGTCGGCTGAACACACGGCCTTTCTCACGCGTCGGCTGAACGCACGGCCTTTCTTACGCTTCGGCTGAACTCACGGCCTTTCTCACGCGTCTGCTGAACACACGGCCTTTCTCACGCGTCGGCTGAACGCACGGTCTTTCTCACGCGTCGGCTGAACACACGGCCTTTCTCACGCGTCGGCTGAACACACGGCCTTTCTCACGCGTCGGCTGAACGCGCAGCCTTTCTCACGCTTGATAAACGTCGGCTGAACGCACGGCCTTTCTCACTCATCGGCTGAACACACGGCCTTTCTCAAGCGTCGGCTGAACGCACGGCCTTTCTCACGTGTCGGCTGAACGCACGGCCTTTCTCACGCGTCGGCTGAACGCACGGCCTTTCTCACGCGTCGGCTGAACGCACAGCCTTTCTCACGCATCGGCTGAATGGACGGCCTTTCTCACGCGTCGGCTGAACACACGGCCTTTCTCACACGTCGGCTGAACACATGGCCTTTCTCACGCGTCGGCTGAACGCACGGCCTTTCTCACGCGTCGGCTGAACACACGGCCTTTCTCACGCGTCGGCTGAACGCGCAGCCTTTCTCACGCGTCGGCTGAACACACGGCCTTTCTCACGCGTCGGCTGAACGCGCGGCCTTTCTCACGCGTCGGCTGAACGCACGGCCTTTCTCACGCGTCGGCTGAACGCACGGCCTTTCTCACGCGTCGGCTGAACGCACGGCCTTTCTCACGCGTCGGCTGAACGCACGGCCTTTCTCACGCGTCGGCTGAACACACGGCCTTTCTCACGCGTCGGCTGAAAGCGTGGCCTTTCTCACGCGTCGGCTGAACTCACGGCCTTTCTCACGCGTCGGCTGAACGCACGGCCTTTCTCACGCGTCGGCTGAACGCACGGCCTTTCTCACGCGTCGGCTGAACACACGACCTTTCTCATGCGTCGGCTGAACACACGGCCTTTCTCACACATCGGCTGAACACACAGCCTTTCTCACTCGTCGGCTGAACACACGGCCTTTCTCACGCGTCGGCTGAACAAACGGCCTTTCTCACGCATCGGCTGAACACACGGCCTTTCTCACGCATCGGCTGAACACACGGCCTTTCTCACTCGTCGGCTGAACACACGGCCTTTCTCACGCGTCGGCTGAACACACGGCCTTTCTCACGCGTCGGCTGAACACACGGCCTTTCTCACGCATCGGCTGAACGTGCAGCCTTTCTCACGCTTGATAAATAAAATACATCCTCGCATGCGGAGTGCCGGGTCCCTGCATGCGTTTGTTTTCAGCTATAGGGAGTATCTCAATAAGGGGTTAAATTGTTTGTTAACTCTTACTCTTCATTTTTTTATATCTTTTATAAAATGCCCCTTATATGTGCTACTACAGTCAGGTCCAGAAATATTGGGACATGGACACAATTTTAACATCTTTGGCTCTATACACCACCACAATGGAGTTGGAATGAAACAAACACAATGTGCTTTAACTGCAGACTGTCAGCTTTAATTTGAGGGTATGTACATCCAACTCAGGTGAACGGTGCTTGCGCGATGACGTCATTTTCAGGCGATTCCCCGGCAAACCCGGGAGATCGCCTAAAGGGGAGGGGGAATCCTTTCGGATCCCTCTCCCTCCCGATTAGGTGGTCCCACAAAGAAAAGCCAGGCACCGCTTAAAAGGGGAAAGCTTCCCCTTTTAAGCGGTGCCTGGCTTTAACCCCTGAGGCACCAGGTCGCGATTCAGAATCGCGGCCTAGCTCCGGTGGGCTCCACCTCCGGGGCCTCCCTCGCTACCCAACGTCATCGCGCATGACGCGATGACGTCAGTTAGCTGGGGAATCCCTAGCTGCCTGGGGATTTCCTAAGGAAATCCCCTTGTGGAGATAGGGGGTTCATTTGAATCTCCATATCTCCTGAACAGTGGCAGCTAGGGGGTCATGTTGGGTGTCATTTGAATGGTCTGAGCATGGCCTTTCGAATGATACCAAACATGTCCAGGTTAAGAGTAAAGCTAAAAAAAAAAAATCTAATTAAAAAATAATTAAAAAAAATAAAAACATGTATTTTGTTTTTGTGTTTTATTTTTATTAATGCAGCAATATTGTTCCCAATTCAATCATAATGTGAACAATGATGCTGCACTAATGATTTTTTTCTATGGTGTGCGTTTGCTAAAAATCACGTAATTCCCCCCCAAAAAATGTAACGAGTCCCCATTTTTAATTTAACAAACGCACCCCATAGAAAATATAACCGCAAACGCTCATGTGCTAAAATGTGAAAAAAAAACACTTTACACGTCGTAGATGATTAAAATTTTTAATTTTATTGCATTTTTTTGTTATAATATTCAGGCAGGACATGACGTATACATATAAAATTGATATATTATTAATCTGCCGAGTCTGCCGGAAAGAACGATATATAATTTGTCTGGGTGGTATAAAAAAACGTGGCTTCAATTTACGTTTAAACATGATGAGCAAAAGCAGTAAAAATGAGCACAGACGTGAAATCATTAAGCAGTGAAGGGGTTAAGCATTTTTCGGGATTTTTTCAGCAATTTTTTTTTCACGATTTTATAAAAATTGCTGTTTTTTTCTTTAAAGGACCTTTTTATTATTACTCATAGGACCTGATATATTATCTCCAGGCGTTTTCATGCAGTTACTTTTTTTTCCAAACACCTTTTAAAAGTAGATTTTTTTTTTCTTTGCCACGTTCGTCGGCTTGTCGGCTTTTTCCATCGGCTGATCGATGCTCTGTTCGGCTGATCGTTGGCTTTTTACGCTAAATACGTCCCGCCGCGGCTACTGAAAAGTTACCCACAGCTAGAAGCTGGTGCTAAGTGATACGGCTACTGCAGAATTGAAAAATATAAATCAGATACTCGCCTCTCATCCCACGGCGAGAACGGTGGCTCGATCTGCTGGAAGGAGAGTGAGACTGGGGAAAAAAGTCTCCCTCTGCTATCATTTCGCAGACCTGCAGGATTTCATGGGAGGCGAGAATCTGCAGGTTATGTGACCCGGCAGCACGAGCCTTCATGGAGTCCAGGAGGGGATACTAACGGTGGCGCATAAGCACTGCCTCGACTATCCAGGGGCTTAGCGCTGCATTATGGGGCAGGCTGCTGAATCCACATAATAGGGAGCTAAAACAGGCGCTGAAGCGGGCGCTATGTAACACAGCCCTAGGTGTTTTCTGGGATTCTGAGCACAGAGGGACACTTGCTGTTTTTATCTTTATGATGTGCTGGCTGCAAGATGCTCCTGCGAAGGACTCAGAGGACAATGACTCATTAATGACTCAGAGGACAATGACTCATTAATGACTCAGAGGACAATGACTCATTAATGACTCATAGTACAGATTCTCAGAAAGGCCTCCTCTACAGAAAATGGCAAATGTTTATCCGTTACACAACTGCACGTTCTTCTCTACTTTTTTCCAGTCAATCACTTCAGGCTCTTATTGTCCTCCTCTCCTACATAGGAGTGCGCAGCCTTTTTATTTATTTATAAATTTTCCCAGGAAGGATACATTGAGATTTCTCTCGTTTTCAAGTATGTCCTGGGTTCAAGAACATTGAAGTGTTACAGAAATATGCATTAGTGTGTGCACAAAAGCTCAGGATATACATATATATATAGAGAGAAGCAAGGGGGGGTGTTTGTGAGGATCCTGAGAACGAGCAACAGCACAATGGCCTGCTCTACGGTGGGGCCCGCTCAGGTCTCACAAACAAGGTTTTTAGCTTGATTGTGCCATTACAGGATGAATTTTCCATATGCAAATCAGCCTGCTCTCACCCAGAAAGGTGGCCAGTGCTGATTGCCAAGGACGTCATCCCTGCACGAGAGGTGCAGCAACCCCCGACGATCGTTTCGGCCTTCTTGGGCCTCGTCAGGAAGGTATAGCTGACACCCATCTAGGCACATCAAGCAAGGGGTCCACGTCTGGATGACCCTTTACAATTATAGTGAGAAGCAAGGGGGGTGTTTGTGAGGGTCCTGAGAACGAGCAACAGCACAATGGCCTGCTCTACGGTGGAGGTTATGAAACCGCACATCAGTGCTACACCTTATAATTCTGTTATTACATATAATAGTAAGGCATAGAAATTAGCTTAAACGTGGATTAAGTAAAGAACAACTTGGCCAAGCAGCGCAGACAATTCTACTAGCTAAATTCTAAATTCTTGAGAATTATCTCGTTAATTTTTCAATAAAGCAATGAGCGTTCTATCAAATACCACTAATGAAATGTGATACTTATTTACCAACAATTTATTGTGTCCGTTAGACCACCTTTTGTCAGCGTAACGGTTGCTAAAAATATCTTGCTAATAGCAATGGTCTGTTGGAAATTATTTTGCTAATTATGCTCAGTAATCAAATTGAAAAGAGTTTTTTGCCAACATTAATTCTGAACCTATGAGGCTGAAATATTTTACGTTGGTTTATCAGCGTGACGGTCTGGCCGTGAGTGTGGCGGATTTTGAACGATATTCATCGAGCCTGATTAGGCATCTAATAACTACTTAGGTGGTTGTTCATACAAATGATAATTATTAATAACGGTAGATCTTATTGCCGATAGCTTGTGGGATTTAGTGAGTCGCAATATTATTTTACTTAATGACCAGAGGTTCCTTTGCAGACAGATCACTAGGTGCTAACAAGGGATGAGCTGAACACTCCCCGAGTTCGGTTCGAAGCCGAACCCGAACTTTCCAAATGTTCAGATCCGAACCCGAACCCGAACTCGAACCCCATACAAGTCAATGGGGCTGAAAGTTTGGTTTTTAGAGTACCCTCCAAGAGGGCATATATGCTAGATATTTGCCATAAAAGGTGTATGGGGGTCCGGGTAGTGCCCTGGGGGACAGGAAACAAGGACAAAAAGTAAAAAAAAAAACGTTTTTAAAGGGACAGTGAGTTTTCCATGAAATAAGGGTTAAAGATAAAAACAAAAAATTCCTTCAAATATCGTGCCTAGGAGGTCCCCATAACCTGCCCGTGAAGTGGCGGATTTCTAGGATGTATAGAAACACTTAAAAACAAAAAAATGACGTTTCAAATGACGGTAAATGCTTTTCCTTTAATCTATCCATAAACAACTGCTTGGGGCGGCAGTCTGTCTGAAAAGAGGAGACATTTTCGGACACGCAGAAAAAGTTTACTGATTTTTTTGGCGGTGAAAAGCAGGAGAATGGAAACTTCTAGACCAAATAGCCGATTTGGAAAGTGAGAAAAATGGGAGAATTTTTCTGGTTTGGCTATTTTGACCTAGAATTTTCTCTTCAGTCATTCTCCTGAGTTTCACCTTTCTCTGAATATCCCTGTCAGGGTTATTCAGAGAGCGGTGAAGAGCAGGAGAATGACTGGAGAATGGTAAATTCTAGGTCAAAATAGCCAAACCAGAAAGATTCTCCCATTTAGGCTAGGGTCAGACTAGCGAATTTTTAACATGCGTTTAGGCGCACTTAATCACGACCGCACTATGGAAAATGAACGCATTTTTTCGAGAACGCAGAACCGTTAGTACGGACGTACAGAGTACGCTGCGTCCACTAGCGGCGTGTGTGCGTGTGTGCGTGATTTGGAGACGATAGACCTTGCTCATGTCCGGCCAACATAACGTCCAGACACCCAAAGTTTCCTGGTTTGGATCCGTAAAAAATCACGCACAAAAATGCGTATCGTATGACCGTTTTCGCGCATTCCGTGCAAAAATACGGCAATGTGTTCGGACGTACTTTTTGACGGTCGCTGCGAAAAATGCGTTAGTCTGACCCTAGCCTTATCTCACTTTCCAAATCGGCTATTTGGTCCAGATTGTCCATAGTGAGATCATGCCAAACTAATCTTATTGATTTTTTTGATTGGGTAACAAAAATAATAGACACAGGTGGTGCAGTAGACATTGCTTATTTAGATTTCAGTAAGGCTTTTGATACTGTTCCGCATAGAAGGCTTATCAATAAATTGCAATCTTTGAGCTTGGATTCCAATATTGTTGAATGGATTAGGCAGTGGCTGAGTGACAGACAACAGAGGGTTGTGGTAAATGGAGTTTATTCGGCGCAAGGTCTTGTTACCAGTGGGGTACCTCAGGGGTCAGTACTTGGACCCATTCTCTTTAATATTTTTATTAGTGATATTGCAGAAGGTATTAATGGAAAAGTATGTCTTTTTGCTGATGACACAAAGACTTGCAACAGGGTTGACGTTCCTGGAGGGATCAGCCAAATGACAAATGATTTAGGTAAACTAAAAAAATGGTGGGAGCTGTGGCAATTGAGTTTTAATGTGGATAAGTGCAAGATAATGCACCTGGGACGTAAAAACCCAAGGGCTGAATATAGAATATTTGATACAGTCCTAACCTCAACATCTGAGGAAAGGGATTTAGGGGTCATTATTTCAGAGGATCTAAGGGTAAGTAGTCAATGTAATAGAGCAGCAGGAAATGCTGGCAGAATGCTTGGTTGTGTAGGGAGAGGTATTAGCAGTAGGAAAAGGGAAGTGCTCATGCCACTGTACAGATCACTGGTGAGACCTCACTTGGAGTACTGTGTGCAGTACTGGAGACCGTATCTCCAGAAGGATATAGACATCTTAGAGAGAGTTCAGAGAAGGGCTACTAAAATGGTGTACGGCTTGAAGGAGAAAAGTTACCAGGAAAGGCTTAATGATCTTAACATGTACAGCTTGGAAAAAAGACGAGACAGAGGAGATATGATAGAAACATTTAAATACGTAAAGGGAATCCACAAGGTAGAGGAAGGGAGTATATTTAAAGGGAAACAAAGTAGCAAAACAAGAGGACATAGTCTTAGATTAGAGGGGCAAAGGTTTAAAAGTAACATCAGGAAGCATTATTTTACTGAGAGGGTGGTGGATACATGGAACAGTCTTCCAGTTGAAGTGGTAGAGGCCAAAACAGTAATTGAATTTAAGCAAGCATGGGATAGGCATAAGGCTATCCTAAACAAAAGATAAATCCAGGTAAAGTATCCATGTAATTGGGCAGACTAGATGGGCCGAAAGGTTCTTATCTGCCGACATCTTTCTATGTTTCTATGTTTCTATTGTTCTCTTTTCCTGCCATTCTCCTGGTTTTCACCTTTCTCTGAACAACCCTGAGAGAGAGGTGAAAGCCAGGAGAACTGGCAGGAGAAGAGAACAATCTAGACCAAATAGCCAATTTGGAAAGTGAGATAAATGGGAGAATTTTTCTGGTTTGGCTATTTTGACCTAGAATTTTCACTTCTCCAGTTATTCTCCTGCTTTTCACCGCTCTCTGAATAACCCTGTGAATGTTTAATCCCGAGGTGAAAAATAACATTGCTTAAGGCTGGGGTCAGACGAGCGCAGTTATCACGTCCGTGTTGCCGCACATTTGTACGTCCGTGGCAGCATAGCATTCTGACCAATGGAGTCCCACACACGAAGTACGTCCGCACGGAAGTGTGGATGCATGGCGGACGCAGCAAACGGACGCAGGTTAGGCAAGAACGTAATACTGCTAGAACGGACGTGCGGAGTGCGCCACGTCCACAACGTCTGTGTAGCTTTGTATGTGAGTGATGAAACGAGGTCAGATGGACTGCATTTATACGTCCAGCATTTTTGACGGACAGAATGTTTTTTCATTTTAATTTATTTTCCCTGCTACATCAGTCAAAAAATACGTCAGTGAAAAAAACTGACTGTTTGGCCACTACCTTGTTGTCAGTCAGTAAGTACGTCCGTACTGCACGGACGCACAGTCCGTACAAAATGCGCTCATCTGACCCTAGCCTTAGATGTTATTTTGAATTTTTTTCAAACACCAGTTAACCACTTGGCTGCTATAGACGCGCTCAGCGCGTCCAGCCAAGTGGTTCTCCTGTGCTATGGACGCGCTGAGCGCGTCCATGCACAGGAGGCAGCAATCCGCCGGATTCCGGCGGATTGCTGCGCTGCGCGGTGCGGGCTGACATCTTGGATCTCAGCCCAGCACTCTGGGACCCCGGCGGAGCAATAAGATGTCATCGCGGCGGCGCGATGACATCTAATTCAGGCGCCCCCCCGCATGTGCGGAGTAAGCGCCTGAAAGGGGGGCGGAGGTCCTTCGGACCTCTCTCCCTCCCAATCACCAGGGGCAGAGGGTTAATCCAGGCACCGTCTGGAAGGGCACAGCCTGCCCTTCCAAACGGTGGCTGTGATTAACCCCTGGGGATCCGGATCACGACTCGGCGCTGAAAAGCGCCGGATCGTGATCCTCTCCTGGAACTGGCCGACATCTTGGATGTCGGCCAAGCCTCCAGGAACTCCCCCTGAGGACTGGCGTCATCGTGCATAGCACGATGACGCCAGTCCTGGAGTTAACCCCTAGCTGCCACCAATGGTGGAGATAGGGGGTTCCAATGAACCCACTATCTACCGATCCGTGGCAGCTAGGGGTTAATGTTTGATATCGTTGGATCGGCCAGAGCATGGCCTTTCCAAGGATACCAAACATGAGCATGAAAAATTATTATTTTTTTAAAAATAACGATTTTTGTATGCGGTGCGTTTGTTAATAAAAGTGAAATTTTCCCCAAAAAAAAATTTAACGAGACCCCATTTCTAATTTTTTTAACAAGCGCACCCTATACAAAATATAACCACAAACGATTGCATGTTAAAATGTGAAAAAAAACCGCTTTACACATAATAAATTATTGAAAATTCAAATTTTATTGTATTTTTGTTATAATATACAGACATGACATAACGTATACATATAATAATGACATATTATGAATCTGCCAAGTCTGCCGGAAAGAACGATATATAGTATGTCTGGGTCATATATCAAAATATGGCTACAAAACGCGGTTAAACATGATGAGCGAAAGCGGTAAAAATGACCTCAGCACAGAGGTGTGAAAAGCCTCAGCAGCGAAAGGGTTTAATGCAGCATATTAGGATGTTTTAGGGAAATTAATTCTCAAATCTCAATCAGAAGCAGACACCACCCCACCCTCAGTATGGTGTACAATGTATCAAATTGATTACCAGACTAAAAACACCTGGTGTTATGCCCGTTTGTGAACAGAGGTCATTTAGAGCTGATAATCTTTCCACGTACACATTAGTTTTTAATTCAATATCTAATAAACCGTTGCTTATAATATTCTGCAGTAAAGAGTCTCTTTATTTCTAGATTTTTTAGTATTTTTGTAAGCATTTTCTATACTTTTTTCAAAATTTCTTTTTTTTTTCGAACTCGAACCGAACACACCCAAAAAGTTCGAAATTCGCAAACTTTCGAACTGCCAAAGTTCGGGTCGAACTCCGAAACGTCCGAACCCGAACAGCTCATCCCTAGTGCTAACAAGGCTGTAACTAATTTATGTTGGACTTGCTATTATGAGGTTTTCTTCTTGGCGATTATATTGCAAACTCTGAATAACATTTGAGATACCTCATTGAAAATTTAGTTAATTCAATCCGCTTTAATCCATGACCTTTATGGGCAGCGCTAGTAAAATTGTCTGTGCTGCTTGGCCAAGTTGTTCTTTACTTAATCCATGTTTAAGCTAATTTCTATGCCTTACTATTATATGTAATAACAGAATTATAAGGTGTAGCACTGATGTGCGGTTTCATAAGCATAATTTCTGCCATTCATATTTGTCTATTAATTTAATGTGAGATTTTTGTGGATTTCGGTGGACGCACCGGTTACAATAGATAATACATAATTCATGTGATAATAAACCTTAACGATGTTATACATTCCATGTGACAACAATTCTTTATTTATAGATTTTTTTAGGATATTTTAAGCATTTTTCTGATTTTCTTTTTTTTTTTAAAGTCCGATTTCCTTTTTTTTTAAGTTTACTTATTTTTTCTGTAACAGCCATTTTTATTATCATTCCCTGGACCTCATATGCAAATTTCAGACATTTTCGCTCAGTGGTTTCTTTGCAAACAGCTTTTCACTTTTCAAACATTCAAGCAAACTGTTTTGCTAATTTATTCACTTTGCTCTGTCTGCGGTCTCGGCTTTCTCGGCTTTTTCCGGCGGCTTCGCTGCGTGTGATCGGCTCCTGCTCGGGTTTTTCCGTTGTTTTTGTCGGGTTAATCCAGATGTTTTTGAGGGTTTTCGGCGTACATTCGTTTTCGGCTGTGTTTTGCGGTTCGTTTTTTAGGGTTTGCGGCAGCTTTTCCCTGCAATTCGGGAATCCTGTGGTGCTTGCTGAATACACCACAGGGTCACCGAAATGGGATCGGCAAAAGGAACCGAATTGATGAGAACGAAAAGTCACCGAACGTGCGGGACTTTTCCAATCTCTTTGAATAACCCTGATAATATATCATTATTATATGTATACGTCATGTCCTGCCTCTATATTATAACAAAATGCAATAAAATTAGAATTTTTAATCATCTACAGCGTGTAAATTGTTTTTGTCACATTTTATCATGCGAGGCTTTGCGTTTATATTTTCTATGGGGTGCGCTTGCTAAAAAAAAATAGAAATGGGTACTCGTTACATTTTTTGGGGGGATTACATAATTTTTAGCAAACGGACCCCATAGAAAAAAATTATTAGTGAAGCATCATTGTCCGTATTATAATTGAAATGTGAACAATATTGCTGCATTAATAAAAATAATAAGCATTAATAAAAATAACACACACAAAAAAAACACACGTTTTTCTTTTTTTAGTTATTTTTTTAACTTTTAACATGGTCATGTTAGGCATCATCATGTTAGGCCATGCTCAGGCCTTTCAAATGATACCCTCCATAACCCCCTAGCTGCCACCGTTTTGGAGATATAGGGGATAAAATGAACCCCATATCTCCACCAGGGGATTTCCTTGGGAAATCCCCAGGCACCTAGGGGTTCCCTGGCTAACTGACGTCATTGTGCCATGCGCGATGATGTCCAGAAGCGAGGGGGGACCCGGAGGTGGAGCCGCCATCCAAGATGGCCGCTAAGATGGTGCAGCATCGCGGCCCGGTGCCTGAGGGGTTAAAGCCAGGCACCGCTTAAAAGGGGAGTGCATGGCTTTTAAGCGGTGCCTGGCTTTTAGCGGTGCTACCTCCTGATCGGGAGGGAGAGGGATCCGAAAGAATTCCCCCTCCCTTTCAGGCGATCTCCCGACATTGCCGGGGGTGGGGGGGTCACCTGAAAATGATTGACGTCGAGAGGGGCTTAAATTCAGCGCTGACTTCCCTGAAGTCAGAACGCCGCAGGACCCTGGTGAGAGAGGTGAGTATCTCTCTCAGGGCTCCCGCTTGCAGGTGACGTGTGGGGGATCGTCCTCCGCATATAGCGGGAGTCAATGAGGACGTTCCCCACATGTCACCTGCAGTGTAAGGGTTAAAAACAAGCTTTACAAGAGTATATCTCTCTTCTTCAGGTCTGCGTGCTTACTGATCAGTTCCTAGAATCGAATATTAAGACATTAAGGATCACATTGGTAGGGGGTTAGATGTTGTAAATAGTGAAAGTCAAATGGTATGTTCAAAATGGGAAAATGAACACATGAGGGATCTCGGGCGCATAAAACAACAGTGATAAGATCATGACAACTTTAAAGAAAGAAAAAACAACCAAAACCACAAATCCGTGAGGGCTGAAAAAGACACACACAAAAAACCCCAAAAAAAACAAGAAGAAACAAAACGCCAGCCAGAATTTTGAATGTCATGTGACGTTATGATAATGGGTTAAAAAGCCAGAGCCCACATTGAGCCCTTCTTTTATAGTGTTGAAATCATTTTCATTCCATATGTTTTGCAGTCACGATGGTCTTTAAAATGTCCTTTGAGGATTTTAATTTTGAGGTTTTGGATTTCGTTCTCTTCAATTCGGTTCATTTTGCCGATCCCATTTCTGCAACCCTGCAGTGTATTCAGCAAACACCACAGGGTCCCTGAATTGCAGGGAAAGGCTGCCGCAAACCCGCCGAAAACTAACCGCAAAACCCAGGCGAATGCATGCTGAAAACCCTCAAAAACATCTGGATTAACCCACCGAAAACGTCGGAAAAACCCAAGCAGGAGCCGATCACACGCAGCGCAGCCGCCGGAAAAAGCCGACACCGCAGACGAAGGCAGTGAATAAATTAGAAAAACAGTTTGCTTGAATTTTTGAAAAGTGAAACACTGTTTGCAAAGAAACTACTGAGCGAAAATGTCTGAAATTTACATATGATCCAATGAATGATAATAAAAAGGGCTGTTACAGAAAAAATGAGTAAACTTAAAAAAAAAATCGGAATTTTATTTAAAATAAAAATCCAGAAAAAAGCTTAAAATATCCTAAAAAATCTATAAATAAAGAGACTCTTTACTGCCGAATTTTATAATGAACGGTTTATTAGATATTGAATTAAAACGGGAATATTTTTAACATTGAAGCCTATGGGATTCTCCTGAATAAGCTTACCGAATTAAACCACCGACCAGCAGGGCATTAGGGGAACCTTTCACTGCTGGTTTGTGTTCTCTGAATAGCCGAAGCATTGCTTCTCTATGGAGATTTCACTGTCCTCAAACAGGCACCGAACAGGCACCGTATGTGCAGGCAATTCGCCAGGATTTGGCGTATTGCCTGCTCTCTGGATAGCCGAATGGCCAGGAAAGGTAACCGAACGCTGATTTTCAGCGTTCGGTTACCTTTCTCCAGCCATTCGGATCTCTTTGGATAACCCTGTATGTATTTTCTTGGTGTTTCTTTATGGAGCGTCTGTGCTGGTTCATCCTGAGATTTAGTTTAAGGCTGGTTTCACCAATATAGCAGCCCTTATCACACGCCGTGCACTGGATCATGTATACCACATTGGCAGACGTGCAGAGGTATGAGCCCTTGATGTTGTGTGTGGCGTTGTTGTGCCGCACAGTGCTGCTGTCACATATGTGTTGGCACAGTTTGCAACGGGATTTGTTGCAGCGTTTGGTCCCATTCTGTATGTCATCCTGTTCCTGAGCGAGTTTGCTGCGGACCAGTTTTTGCCTCAGGTTTGGGGGTTGCTTGAATGCCAGTAAGGGGGGCTGTGGGAATATTTCTTTGAGCGCAGGGTCCTCTGTGACCAGTGGCTGCAGATCTTTGATAATTTTGCGAATTCCCTCTAGAGTCGGGTTATAGGAATCAACTAGAGGGATCGTGTGGTGTTTTCCTTTTCTTTTTAAAGCAACAGCCGCTCCCTTGTTTGGTGTGGTTGGGATCAAAGCTGGCATTGTGGAGGTAGCTGGGCATGTCTGTGGGTTTCCTGTACACAGATGAGTGCAGCGTGCCATTGGCAGCTGATCTGATACAGTTCAGGAAGCTCACACTGTGCTTCATTCATTCAAAATTCTGGCTGGTGTTTTGTTTCTTCTTGGTTTCTTTTTTTACTTTTTTGCGTCTCTTTCAGCCTTCACTGATCTTTTTTTTTTTTCTTTCAAATTGTCATGATCTTATCGCTGTTGTTTTATGGGCCCAAGATCCCTCATGTGCTTATTTTCCCATTTTGAACATACCATTTGACGCTCACTTTTTACAACATCTAACCCCTCCGCACCCATGTGACTCTTAATGTCTTAATGTTTATTTCTAGGACACTGATCAGCAAGCGTCAAGACCTGCAGAAGAGACGTTACACTCTTGAAAGCTTTTCTTTTAAATGTAACGTTAGTCCAATAAAAAAGGTATCACTACGTACTGGATGTGTATACACACTCATACACTCACACATGCATACACAGGCACACCAACACTCTTTTAAATCAATGCAAACCTTGTATAAGAACCATTTTTTTATTTAAGCATTTATCAACAAAAACATTTTTGTAACCCCTTCCCGACCACTGACGTACCATGTGCGTCCTGCCCACGGGACTCCCATAGTACGTCAGTGGGCTCCTAACCTCCCTCCCACCAATACTTACCTCCCTCGCTGGCTCCAATGGAGCTCTGGCAGGGAGGAAGCCTGTCCCTCTGTTTTAGAGGGGCTGCGAGAACGATGACGTCACCACGCTGGATGGTGACATCATCGGTAGGCGCCCCCCGGCATTGAAAACCAGGAAGTGGAGGGGGGCTCATTTGGAGCCATCTATCTCTCCAACCATGTCACCTAGAAAGATGCTTTTTACACTGCTGGGTAGGGGAGAGTCTCCCCTTTTCAGCGGTGTATAGCATTAACCATTTCGCTGCTGGATTTAAACCCGGAGGTGACTGACATCTTGGATGTCAGCCAAGCCTCCAGGTCACCCACCACCCACTGACATCCCCGCCATATGTGTGAGGATGTCGGTGGGCGAGTTAACCCCCTAGCTGCCAAGGGTAGATAAAGGGATACTTTGGATCCCCTTATCTCCAAATCTGTGGCAGCTAGAGGGTCATGGCCTTTCCAATGATATCAAACATGACTAGGTTTGTTGTAAAAAAAGCTAAAAATAATAATAAAAAAAAGAAAAACAATTGTTTTTTTTTTAAAAAAAAGGTTGTCTGGGAGGGTTTTAGTTAAATAGGACCTAGGCTGTCATCTAAAAATAATGAGCATTAAATGGTCAGAATGAGCTCAGCGCACATAGGTGCACTGGCTTAGCAGTGAAGGGGTTAAAAAGCAAAAACATGTAAAAATTGGGTATTTCTATTCCCGGGACAAAATTTTGAAACTATTTAGCCGGGGTCTTTTTTGGCGGTTGTAGATTTTGGGGATTAAATTACGAAAAGGTGTATTTTTACCATTTATCGTTAGATTAATAATCTTTCATAAAGGAGTGGTGATGCTACAGCAACAAATTGGGGCATCACCACTCCTTTATGAAACATCATTAATCTAATATTAATGTGTGGTACACAGTGTTCCTAATTTTGGTGATCGTATGCATATTTTTGTGTTGTGTATTTGATATTTACGATTACAATATTCTATCGTTTTAGGAGACGTCATTGTGTTTATAAACACTAAGCAGCAAATTGGGGCATCACCACTCCTTTACCAAATATCACTAACAAGGTGGAAAGCCTGCCCAGAGGGCAGTCTATTGTGGGTATACTGCCCCAGCTCGTGGATATACTGCCCCAGCTCGTGGATATACTGCCCCAGCTCGTGGATATACTGCCCCAGCACGTGGATACTGCCCCAGCTCGTGGATATATTGTCCCAGCGCGTGGATACTGCCCCAGCTCGTGGATACTGGCCCAGCTCGTGGATATTGCCCCAGCTCGTGGATATTGCCCCAGCTCGTGGATACTGGCCCAGCCCGTGGATACTGCCCCAGCTCGTGGATACTGCCCCAGCTCGTGGATATTTGCCCCCAGCTCGTGGATATTGCCCCAGCACGTGGATATTGCCCCAGCTCATGGATATTTGCCCCCAGCTCATGGATATTTGCCCCCAGCTCATAGATATTGCCCCAGCACATGGATATTTGCCCCCAGCTCATAGATATTGCCCCAGCACATGGATATTTGCCCCCAGCTCGTGGATATTGCCCCCCAAGCTGTCATGGATATTTGCCCCAAGCTCAGACCCCAGACCAGACATGGGGCGGCTGTTCGAATGCTCTATCGGCATTCGGACAGCCGCCCCATGAGCTCAGGCATAGTTACCTGCTGAGCGGCGCCGGGGAAGTGAAAGTTTCCCTGCTTCCGCTCTTTGAAGGACCCAAGCCGTGGTCACGTGGGACTCCCACGTGACCGGGGCTTGGGTCCTTCAAAAAGCGGAAGCGAGGGAACTTTCCCTTCGCCGCTCGGGGGTTGGATGCGCGCGGCAGCCTGGTAGAGGCTGCGAGCGCAGCCTCTACCCGGCTGCTGTGTGCATGTGTAACTGCCGCGGCAAGCCCACAGCTGGCTCGTGCCGCGGCGGTTGCATGCGCGCGCAACCAACCGCCGCTGGTTGCGCGCGCATGCGCAGAGTAAGGCTTGGCGACGGACACGCCAAGCCTTACTCAATTATAGTATAGATTAAGTGGACCGCTTTCATCTTTAGTTTCCAATTATAGTGAACTTAGGTTCACCCAATTAGCAGCGTCTGATATATACCGCTATATCATACTCACCAGTAAATTTTCGGTATTTTCACCAGTTTATCATATACCGTTTTTCTTAAATGTATGTCTTACATGTGTTTTTAAATCATTAATAAAAGTTGCATTTTAATTTTTTCCAAATTGACAAGCCCCTTTTATAAATAAAGAGACTTTTTGCTGCAGATTAAAAGAATAAACGGTTTATTAGAAATTGAATAAAGATGGGAATATTTTTTACATTGAAACCTATGGGATTCTCCTGATTAAACCTGTCGAATAAAACCACTGAACATCAGGGCATTTCACTGACATTTCTCTGCTGTTCGGTGTGAACAGATTAACCATTGCTTCTCTATGGGGATTTCACTGCCGTCGAACAGACACAGTACGTGCAGTCAATTTGACAAAATTTGGTGAACTGCCTGCTCTCCGAATAGCCGAATGGCCACGAAATGTCACCGTATGCAGACATGCTTTGTGTTATGGAGGATCGCCACTGAAGTGCCTCCTGTTAGTATCTAGTACGGCGCTATTATTATTAATTAAAGACAATCGGTTCAATTGCATAGCATAAATAATCAGTAGGAAAAAGTGGTAAATAGATGGTATGCTGCTAAAATAACAGGCAATCAGCCTGTTTAAAGGAGTTCTGGGACGTTAGTGAAACATGAGGGATTGGGCTAAGTGAGACAAAGTATATAAACACATTGTAACGAAGGTCGACACTAGAATTGGTCGTAACCAGTAACATGTCTTCCCAATATATATTCAACATTGTTTCACTTATGAACATATTACAGAAATGTTTTCGATTTAAAAGGTTTGCGTCCAGGACTGTCCACGCACACTGGCTGCCAGCACTCGAACAGTTAAACTGTGAATAACTGGTCGTACGAAGCCCATTTAACATAACTTAGCAGGGTACTTTTTGTGGCCTGAAACTGTCGGTATGTGCGTATCCAGTTAATTATATCTAACAAGCACTGACTTCATGAATAATTTGTCCGATTCAAATCGAATCCAATAGATCAGTTTATTCACTTAACATTTCAGAACCTAATACAGCAGCGTTTTACCGGCACGAATCGCACAAAGATCGTGTTAATTTATTTCGCTTCTTATTGCATTTTTCAATAACTTTGTCGACATGCCTGTTATTTTAGCAGCATACAAATACCATCTATTTACCACTTTTTCTACTGATTATTTATGCTATGCAATTGAACCGATTGTCTTTAATTAATAATAATAGCGCCGTCCTAGATACTAACAGGAGGCACTTCAGTGGCGATCCTCCATAACACAAAGCATGTCTGTGTATAGAAATCTTCACTTATTATAAACTAGTTGTAAAGCCTGCCCAGAGGGCAGTCTATTGTGGATATACTGCCCCTGCTCATGTATACTGCCCCAGCTCGTGGATACTGCCCCAGCTCGTGGATATTGCCCCAGCTCGTGGATACTGCCCCAGCTCGTGGATATTGCCCCAGCACGTGGATACTGCCCCAGCACGTGGATACTGCCCCAGCACGTGGATATTGCCCCAGCTCGTGGATATTGCCCCAGCACGTGGATATTGCCCCAGCACGTGGATACTGCCCCAGCACGTGGATACTGCCCCAGAACGTGGATACTGCCCCAGCACGTGGATACTGCCCCAGCACGTGGATATTGCCCCAGCACGTGGATATTGCCCCAGCACGTGGATATTGCCGCAGCACGTGGATACTGCCCCAGCTCGTGGATACTGCCCTAGCACGTGGATATTGCCCCAGCACGTGGATACTGCCCCCAGCACGTGGATATTGACCCAGCACGTGGATATTGACCCAGCACGTGGATATTGCCCCAGCACGTGGATACTGCCCCAGCACGTGGATATTGCCCCAGCACGTGGATATTGCCCCAGCACGTGGATACTGCCCCAGCACGTGGATATTGACCCAGCACGTGGATATTGACCCAGCACGTGGATATTGCCCCAGCACGTGGATACTGCCCCAGCACGTGGATATTGCCCCAGCTCGTGGATACTGCCCCAGCACGTGGATACTGCCCAGCACATGGATATTGAACCAGCACGTGAATTGATACTGCCCCAGCACGTGGATACTGCCCAGCACGTGGATGGATACTGCCCCAGCACGTGGATGGATACTGCCCCAGCACGTGGATACTGCCCCAGCACGTGGATACTGTCCCAGCACGTGGATGGATACTGCCCCAGCACGTGGATACTGCCCAGCACGTGGATATTGCCCCAGCACGTGGATACTGCCCCAGCACGTGGATACTGCCCCAGCTCGTGGATATCGCCCCAGCACGTGGATATCGCCCCCCCCCCGCTCGTGGATATGGCCCCGCTCGGGATATGGCCCCAGCTCGTGGATACTGCCCCCAGCTCGTGGATATTGGCCCAGCACGTGGATATTGCCCCAGCACGTGGATATTGCCCCAGCACGTGGATACTGCCCCAGCACGTGGATATTGACCCAGCACGTGGATATTGACCCAGCACGTGGATATTGCCCCAGCACGTGGATACTGCCCCAGACGTGGATATTGCCCCGCACGTGGATATTGCCCCAGCACGTGGATACTGCCCCAGCCACGTGGATATTGACCCAGCACGTGGATATTGCCCAGCACGTGGATACTGCCCAGCACGTGGATATTGCCCCAGCTCGTGGATACTGCCCCAGCACGTGGATACTGCCCCAGCACGTGGATACTGCCCCAGCACGTGGATGGATACTGCCCCAGCACGTGGATGGATACTGCCCCAGCACGTGGATACTGCCCAGCACGTGGATACTGCCCCAGCACGTGGATGGATACTGCCCAGCACGTGGATATTGCCCCAGCACGTGGATACTGCCCCAGCACGTGGACACTGCCCCAGCACGTGGATATCGCCCCCCCCGCTTGTGGATATGGCCCCCCCGTCGTGGATATGGCCCCCCCGCTCGTGGATATACTCACCCTACATCGGCCCTTAGCTCTCCAGCGATGGCGGTCCCGCGTCCCGCTTCCAGCGTCCTCTCTCGCTCCGTTGGTCGCCGGGTGACGTCACGAAAGCCTTTGACCCCCGGGGTCTCGCCTAAAGCCTAGAGGCCCGCCGAGCAGCCAGCGGCAGCCGGAGAAGGTCACCGCTGGAGGATCGGGGCCGAAGTTCCCAAACAAATACACCCCAAAATCGGCCCTGAGCTCCAGCGGAGACCTCCTCCGGCTGCCGCTGGCTGCTCGGCGGGCCTCTAGGCTTAGGCGAGCCCCGGCTCGGTTTGGGCCTACAGGCCCAGCTGAGCCGGGACTCGCCTAAGCCTAGAGGCCCGCCGAGCAGCCAGCGGCAGCCGGAGAAGGTCACCGCTGGAGGATCGGGCCGAAGGTCCCAACATACACCCCAAAATCGCCCTGAGCTCCAGCGGTGACCTCCTACGGCGAGCAGGCTGCTCGTCCGGCCTCTACGCTTAGGCGAGTCCCGGCTCGGCTGGGCCTGTAGGCCCAAGCCAAGCCGGGGCTCGCCTAAGCCTAGAGGCCCGCCGAGCAGCCAGCGGCAGCTGGAGGAGGTCTCCGCTGGAGCTCAGGCCGATTTTGGGGTATTTGTTTGGGAACTTCGGCCCCGATCCTCCAGCGGTGACCTTCTCCGGCTGCCGCTGGCTGCTCGCGGGCCTCTAGGCTTAGGCGAGTCCCCGGCTCGGCTGGACCTGTAGGCCCAAACCGAGCCGGGGGCTCGCCTAAGCTAGAGCCCGCCGAGCAGCGCGGCAGCCGGAGGAGGTCTCCACTGGAGCTCAGGGCGATTTTGGGTGTATTTGGTTGGGAACTTCGGCCCGATCCTCCAGCGTGACCTTCTCCGGCTGCCGCTGGCTGCTCGGCGGGCCTCTAGGCTTAGGCGAGTCCCCGGCTCAGCTGGGCCTGTAGGCCCAAACCGAGCCGGGGCTCGTCTAAGCCTAAGGAGCCGCCGAGCAGCCAGCGCAGCCGGAGGAGTCTCCGCTGGAGCTCAGGGCCGATTTTGGGTGTGTTTGTTTGGAACTTCGGCCGATCCTCCAGCGGTGACCTTCTCCGGCTGCCGCTGGCTGCTCGGCGGGCCTCTAGGCTTAGGCGAGTCCCCGCTCAGCTGGGCCTGTAGGCCCAAACCGAGCCGGGGGCTCGCCTAAGCCTAGAGGGCCGCCGAGCAGCCAGCGGCAGCGGAGAGGTCTCCGCTGGAGCTCAGGGCCGATTTTGGGGTGTATTTGTTTGGGACTTCGGCCCCGATCCTCCAGCGGTGACCTTCTCCGGCTGCCGCTGGCTGCTCGGCGGGCCTCTAGGCTTAGGCGAGTCCCCGGGCTCGCTGGCCTGTAGGCCAAACGAGCCGGGGCTCGCCTAAGCCTAGAGGCCGCCGAGCAGCAGCGGCAGCCGAGGAGGTCTCGCTGAGCTCAGGGCCGATTTTGGGTGTGTTTGTTTGGGAACTTCGGCCCCGATCCTCCAGCGGTGACCTCTCCGGCTGCCGCTGGCTGCTCGGCGGGCCTCTAGGCTTAGGCGAGTCCCCGGCTCAGCTGGCCTGTAGGCCCAAACCAAGCCGGGGCTCGCCTAAGCCTAGAGGGCCGCCGAGCAGCAGCGGCAGCCGGAGGAGGTCTCGCTGGAGCTCAGGGCCGATTTTGGGGTGTATTTGTTTGGAACTTGGCCCGATCCTCCAGCGGTGACCTTCTCCGGCTGCCGCTGGCTGCTCGGCGGGCCTCTAGGCTTAGGCGAGTCCCCGGCTCAGCTGGGCTGTAGGCCAAACCGAGCCGGGGGCTCGCCTAAGCCTAGAGGCCCGCCGAGCAGCCAGCGGCAGCTGGAGGAGGTTCCGCTGGAGCTCAGGGCGATTTTGGGGTGTATTTTTTGGGAACTTCGCCCCGATCCTCCAGCGGTGACCTTCTCGGCTGCCGCTGGCTGCTCGGCGGCCTCTAGGCTTAGGCGAGTCCCCGGCTCGGCTGGCCTGTAGGCCAAACCGAGCCGGGGGCTCGCCTAAGCTAGAGGCCGCCGAGCAGCCAGCGGCAGCCGGAGGGGTCTCCGCTGGAGCTCAGGGCCGATTTTGGGTGTATTTGTTTGGGAACTTCGGCCCGATCCTCCAGCGGTGACCTTCTCCTGCTGGCTGCTCGGCGGGCCTCTAGGCTTAGGCGAGTCCCCGGCTCGGCTGGGCTGTAGGCCCAAACCGAGCCGGGGGTCGCCTAAGCCTAGAGGCCCGCCGAGCAGCCAGCGGCAGCCGGAGGGGTCTCCGCTGGAGCTCAGGCCGACTTATGGGGTTATGTATGTTTGGGAACTTCGGCCCCGATCCTCCAGCGGTGACCGGCTGCCGCGGCCTGCTCGGCGGACCTCTAGGCTTAGGCGAGTCCCCGGCTCGGCTGGGCCTGTAGGCCCAAACCGAGCCGGGGCTCGCCTGAGCCTGGAGGCCCGCCGGCAGCCGGAGGACGGTCACCGCTGGAGGATCGGGGCATCTGGCCGTGTAAACACACGGGTAGCTGCGCGCGCTCGTGCCGTTTTTTTTTTTGTTTTTTTCACGCGGCCGGCACGCGCAGCTACCTGTGTGTTTCTACGGCCGCTTTCAAATGTCCGTCGCGCATGCGCAGTAGGGTTTTGGCGACGGACAGTTTTTAGCTTATCCTTTTATAGTATAGATCTGAAAAGTGAACTCAAATTCACTGGGTTTTTTTCTAACCACCCCTAATTAACTGCATATTACACTGCACTGCACTGCTACGTATTTCCTCTCGCTGGGTGCACTAAGGCTAGGGTCAGACGAACGCATTTTTCGCGTCGTCCGTGTAAAAGTGCGGTCGAACGAACGGACGTATTTTTTCACGGAATACGCGATAGCGGTCATACGATGCGCCTTTTCGTCCGTGATTTTGTATGGATCATCAATAAAACACTTTTTGTGTCTGGACGTTATGTTGGCCGGACATTAGCAGCGTCTGACGTCTCCTAATCACACACACACGCCGCTATGCGGACGCAGCGCACTCTGTACGTCAGTACTAGCGGTTTGACGTTCTCGAAAAAATGCGTTCGTTTGCCACTTGCGTTGCGCGGACGAACTTTCGGGCGGCCGTACTTAGTGTGTTCCCCAGCATTGGACGTCATTTGCTGCTAGCAGGGCCGTGATTTCGTACGGCTAAACGCACGTTAAAACTGCGTTCGTCTGACCCTAGCCTAATACCTATCACAAGGTCATAGGTTTAAAACAAATATCTGAACAGTCACTCCATTTATTGTTAATGGTCCACATTATTATTCACATATCCCCCAGTCTATATATTATATTTGCTTAAGTGCTCTAAAGGTCAATTTATTAGGGAGGTTTTTCTAATTAAGCTAATTAAGCAACTATCATCTATCTAATGTATTCTGATACAACTGGATAAGAAATGTTACCTCCAGCGGCAAAGCCAGTTAAATACATTTATCAGATTTGTTTTCTTCTGTTTATTCTTTTAAATCACTGATTCATTATTTTAAAATTTAAACCAATAAAGGTTATGTTTTATTGAACTCTAATTGACAGCCACCTCGGTGACCATCTCTAACGTTCTCATTACTTTGCTTCGCACAGAGAGGTCGTGTTGTCCGTGCGTGCTTGCTCAGGATTTTTTGGTTAGGAGACCGATGGGGGGGGACGACCCCTTTTTGATGCACGTATCTGGTCGTTTGTTGACCCGTTTTAAATTTTCTGCGTTTTTTTTCACCTGTGCGTGTCGCGCCTTGGCTTGGATCCGGCGGAGTTTGCCCCTCACTCTTTCAGAATTGGGGCTGCTATGGATGCGGCGGGGGCTATTTTACTTAGATTGAGTAGATGATCTTCTGATGGTTTTTTGTTTCTACATTCGTCCGCACTTATTGTAAATATTTCTATTGCAGGTCAATCAAGATCTGTCTGGATTTTGGAACATTCTTACATCTACTGGGCAGCTCGGCGTGCTGAGCAACGTGTTATTGGCTGGAGTTTGGGGCTTCCCATGGAAGTAGCGAGGGGATAATTGGGTTCTGATGTGCACTTATCGGATATTGGCTTGAACATTTTGTTGGAAGGGTTACGGTCTGGTGTGGAGGCAGCGCTGGCTGCTGGGGGGGGGGGCGCAGGGACAATAATGGAGACGTTAACCCCGGCCAGCAAGGAGGATCTATTGATAAGCCGCCAGGTAAGGTGGGCACTGTTTTTTGAAGTATGTTATTATAATGGTTATACTTAATAAAGCTGTGGCCTATGCCCTTTCCATATAATTAAGGTGTTGTGTGGTTATTTGAAGGGGTTTGGGCGATCAAGGATCCAGGTTTAAGCAGTCATGTAAAAAGTTACTTTATACACTGCAGATGATTGACATTTTAATGGAAATTCACGCTTGTAGTTCTAGCATCGTGGCAGGACATGACGTTTACATATAATAATGATATATTATGAATCTGTCCAAAATAAGGATATATAATGTGTCTGGGTCCTACAATAAAACGTGACTTCATATCGTGTTTAAACCTGATGAGCACAAGACGGCTAAAATGAGCTCAGCACACGGGGTGAAATGACTCAGCAGCGAAGGGGTTAATACTCCATGTGATCGCTGTCAGTGCGCACGGCTGTGACATCTGCGGCCCCCGTGGCCCTTCCTGGGGGGCCAGGGCGCCCAGTGGCATCGCTGGCTGGCCGGTTGCCAGTAGTGAGAGCTGGCAAAAAGGCATCTGAGGGGGCGGGGCTTGGCAATATTGCAAGGAGTCATCAGCCTTTAAAAGAGGGTGAGTGAAGCTGCTCCTTAGACTGAATGTGGGAGTAAATTGGAGTTACTGGAGTCCTAGTTCCTGCTTTACCTGTGGTCGAGTATTTCCAGTATCTGTCTAGTTCTTGTCCTGGTTATTTCTAGTTCATGTATCTGAGTTTCATGTTCATGTATCTGAGTTTCATGTTCATGTATCTGAGTTTCATGTTCATGTATCTGAGTTTCATGTTCATGTATCTGAGTTCCTAGTTTATGTATCTGAGTTTCATCATGTTCATGTATCTGAGTTTCATGTTCATGTATCTGAGTTCCTAGTTTATGTATCTGAGTTTCATGTTCATGTATCTGAGTTTCATGTTCATGTATCTGAGTTCCTAGTTTATGTATCTGAGTTTCATGTTCATGTATCTGAGTTTCATGTTCATGTATCTGAGTTTCATGTTCATGTATCTGAGTTCCTAGTTTATGTATCTGAGTTTCATGTTCATGTATCTGAGTTTCATGTTCATGTATCTGAGTTTCATGTTCATGTATCTGAGTTCCTAGTTCATGTATCTGAGTTTCATGTTCATGTATCTGAGTTTCATGTTCATGTATCTGAGTTCCTAGTTTATGTATCTGAGTTTCATGTTCATGTATCTGAGTTTCATGTTCATGTATCTGAGTTCCTAGTTCATGTATCTGAGTTTCATGTTCATGTATCTGAGTTTCATGTTCATGTATCTGAGTTCCTAGTTCATGTATCTGAGTTTCATGTCATGTATCTGAGTTTCATGTTCATGTATCTGAGTTCCTAGTTTATGTATCTGAGTTTCATGTTCATGTATCTGAGTTTCATGTTCATGTATCTGAGTTTCATGTTCATGTATCTGAGTTCCTAGTTTATGTATCCTGTCGAGTATCTGTTTCCTTGGTTGCTATACAGAAGCCTATCGATGATAGTAGGCCTTCCCTGCAGGCTATTGAACTTTGTGTTCCCCCTCTGTTTAGCTATTATTATTATTATTATTATTCTTTATTTATAAAGCGCCAGCATATTCCGCAGTGCTAAGTTCATGCTTCTGAGTTTCTAGTCTGCTTTTTCTAGTTTATGTTTTCATGTCTGTTTGTCTGTCTGGTTTCAAGACCTTATCTCAAGGTATCCAGTTCTATGTCTATATCAGTGTCATGTCTGTTCCTAGTTTCTAGAATTAAGTCCTGTCCAGTCTGTTGCTGAATTCATCTACTGTCTTGTTTCCTGTCGTGTATCTGTTTTCTTGGTGGCTATACAAATGCCTATCGCTGGTAGCAGGTCTGCCTGCAGGCTATTGAACACATGTTCCCCCTCTGTATAGCTTGAGTACATTCTGAATCCAATCTTAGGTATATCTTTAGTATATACACACAAATACGTAATATATACAGACACACAAATACGTAATAAATGCAAACACACATATACGTAATATATGCAGACACACAAATACGTAATATATACAGACACACAAATACGTAATATATACAAACACAAATATGTAATACTAGTTGTAAAGCCTGCCCAGAGGGCAGTCTATTGTGGATATACTGCCCCAGCTCATGGATATACTGCCCCAGCTCGTGGATACTGCCCCAGCTCGTGGATATGCCCCCCAGCTCGTGGATACTGCCCCCGCACGTGGATACTGCCCCCGCACGTGGATACTGCCCCCGCACGTGGATACTGCCCCGCACGTGGATATTTGCCCCCGCACGTGGATATTTGCCCCCGCTCGTGGATTTGCCCCAGCACGTGGATACTGCCCCCGCACGTGGATACTGCCCCCGCTCGTGGATACTGCCCCCGCACGTGGATATTGCCCCGCACGTGGATATTTGCCCCCGCACGTGGATATTTGCCCCCGCTCGTGGATTTGCCCCAGCACGTGGATACTGCCCCCGCTCGTGGATACTGCCCCCGCTCGTGGATACTGCCCCCGCACGTGGATACTGCCCCCGCACGTGGATACTGCCCCCGCGTCATGGATTTGCCCCCAGCTCATGGATTTGCCCCCCAGCTCATGGATTTGCCCCCCAGCTCATGGATTTGCTCAGCTCATGGATTTGCCCCCAGCTCATGGATTTGCCCCCCAGCTCATGGATTTGCCCCCCAGCTCATGGATTTGCCCAGCTCATGGATATGCCCCCCAGCTCATGGATTTGCCCCCCAGCTCATGGATTTGCCCCCAGGTCATGGATTTGCCCCCAGGTCATGGATTTGCCCCCCAGCTCATGGATTTGCCCCCCAGGTCATGGATTTGCCCCAGCTCATGGATTTGCCCCCCAGCTCGTGGATATGCCCCCCAGCGCTCATACTTACCTGTCAGCGGCGGAGGGAAAGTTCCCCGCTTCCTGTTTTTGAAGGACCCAAGCCGCGGTCACGTGACCGGGGTCCTTCAAAGCGGAAGCGAGGGAACTTTCCTCCGCCGCTCGGGGGGTAGGATGCGCGCGGCAGCGGGTAGAGGCTGCGCCTCTACCCGGCTGGCCGGCGCATCCTACCCCTGAGCGGCGGAGGGAACTTTCCCTTCGCCGTCGGGGGACCCGTTAGATGCGCACAGCAGCCGGGTAGAGGCTGCGCTCGCAGCCTCTACCGGCTTGGCGCGCGCATTCAACCCCGAGCGGCTTCGCCGCTCGGGGGGTTGGATGCGCGCGGCAGCCGGGTAGAGGCTGCGAGCGCAGCCTCTACCCGGCTGCTGTGTGCATGTGTAACCGCCGCGGCGCAGTAGGGCTTTGGCGACGGACAGCCAAAGCCCTACTCTATTATAGTATAGATATACAGACATACATATACGTAATATATACAGACACACAAATACGTAAAATATGCAGACACACAAATACGTAATAAATGCAAACACACATATACGTAATATATACAGACACACAAATACGTAATATAAACAAACATACAGATAACGTAATATATACAGACACACAAATACGTAGTATATACAGACACACAAATACGTAATAAATGCAAACACACATATACGTAATATATGCAAACACACAAATACGTAATATACACAGACACACAAATACGTAATATATACAGACACACAAATACGTAATATATACAGACACACAAATACGTAATATATACAAACACAAATATGTAATATATACAGACATACATATACGTAATATATACAGACACACAAATACGTAGTATATACAAACACACAAATACGTAATATATACAGACACACAAATACGTAATAAATACAAACACACATATACGTAATATATGCAGACACACAAATACGTAGTATATGCAAACACACAAATACGTAATATATACAGACACACAAATATGTAATATATACAGACACACAAATACGTAATATATACAGACACACAAATATGTAATATATACAGACACACATATACATAATATATACAGACACACAAATACGTAATATATACAAACACAAATATGTAATATATACAGACATACATATACGTAATATATACAGACACACAAATACGTAATATATACAGACACACAAATACATAATATATACAGACACACATATATGTAATATATGCAGACACATAAATATGTAATATATACAGACACATAAATACGTAATATATACAGACACACATACGTAATATATATAGACACATAAATACGTAATATATACAAACACAAATACGTAATATATACAGACACACAGATACATAATATTTACAAACATACAATTTTTTTAAATAGCTTTAATTTTTTCTGTAACAGACCTTTTTATTATTATTCGTAGGATCTTATATATTACTAGTTGTAAAGCCTGCCCAGAGGGCAGTCTATTGTGGATATACTGCCCCTGCTCATGTATACTGCCCCAGCTCGTGGATACTGCCCCAGCACGTGGATATTGCCCCAGAACGTGGATACTGCCCCAGCACGTGGATACTGCCCCAGCACGTGGATATTGCCCCAGCACGTGGATATTGCCCCAGCTCGTGGATACTGCCCCAGCACGTGGATATTGCCCCAGCACGTGGATACTGCCCCAGCACGTGGATACTGCCCCCAGCACGTGGATATTGCCCCAGCACGTGGATATTGCCCCAGCACGTGGATATTGCCCCAGCACGTGGATATTGCCGCAGCACGTGGATATTGCCCCAGCTCGTGGATACTGCCCCAGCTCGTGGATACTGCCCCAGCTCGTGGATACTGCCCTAGCACGTGGATATTGCCCCAGCACGTGGATATTGCCCCAGCTCGTGGATACTGCCCAGCTCCTGGATATTGCCCCAGCACGTGGATACTGCCCCAGCACGTGGATATTGACCCAGCACGTGGATACTGCCCCAGCACGTGGATATTGCCCCAGCACGTGGATATTGCCCCAGCACGTGGATACTGCCCAGCACGTGGATACTGCCCCAGCACGTGGATATTGCCCCAGCTCGTGGATACTGCCCAGCACGTGGATACTGCCCAGCACGTGGATATTGCCCCAGCACGTGGATTGATACTGCCCCAGCACTTGGATACTGCCCCAGCACGTGGATATTGCCCCAGCACGTGGATTGATACTGCCCCAGCACGTGGATACTGCCCAGCACGTGGATACTGCCCCAGCTCGTGGATACTGCCCCAGCTCGTGGATACTGGGCACGTGGATATTGCCCAGCACGTGGATATACTGCCCCAGCTCGTGGATACTGCCCCAGCTCGTGGATATTGCCCCAGCTCGTGGATACTGCCCCCAGTTCGTGGATATTGCCCCCAGCTCGTGGATACTGCCCCAGCTCGTGGATATCGCCCCAGCACGTGGATATCGCCCACCCGCTCGTGGATATGGCCCCCCCTCGTGGATATGGCCCCCCGCTCGTGGATATGGCCCCCCGCTCGTGGATATGGCCCCCGCTCGTGGATATACTCACCTACATCGCCCTTAGCTCCTCCAGCGATGGCGGTCCCGCTTCCAGCGTCCTCTCTCGCTCCGTTGGTCGCCGGGATGACGTCACGAAAGCCTTTGACCCCCGGGGTCAAAGGCTTTCGTGACGTCATTCCGGCGAACAACGGAGCGAGAGAAGACGCTGGAAGCGGGACCGCCATCGCTGGAGGAGCTAAGGGCCGATGTAGGTGAGTATGTGTAGGCAACATCCCCCTACATTGGCCGGAGCCTCAGCGGTGGCTGTCGTAGGCTGCTCGGCCGGCCTCCAGGCTTAGGCGAGCCCCCGGCTCGGCTGGGCCTGTAGGCCCAAGCCAAGCCGGGGGCTCGCCTGAGCCTGGAGGCCGGCCGAGCAGCCTGCGACAGCCGGAGGACAGTCACCGCTGGAGCTCAGGGCTAATGTAGGTGAGTATGTGCTCTCCACACCCACCCTGCTTACTCGGCCGGTATCCAAGCTTAGGCGAGCCCCGGCTTGGGCCTAAAGGCCCAGCAGAGCCGGGGACTCGCCTGAGCATGGAGGCCGGTCGAGTTGCATGCTCGGCCGTCCTCCAGGCTCAGGTGAGTCCCTGGCTCGGCTGGGCCTCTAGGCCCAAGCCAAGCCGGGGGCTCGCCTGAGCCTGGATGCCGACCAAGCTTAGGCGAGCCCCCGGCTTGGCGTGGGCCTAGAGGCCCAGCCGAGCCGGGGACACGCCTGAGCCTGGAGGACGCCCGAGCATGCAACTCGACCGGCCTCCATGCTCAGGCGAGTCCCCGGCTCGGCAGGGCCTCTAGGCCCAAGCCAAGCCGGGGGCTCGCCTAAGCTTGGATACCGGCCGAGCAAGCAGGGTGTGTGTGTGTGTGTAGAGCACATACTCACCTACATCGGCCTCGAGTCCTCCACCGGTTCCACACATACTCACCGACATCGGCCCTTAGCTCCTCCAGCGATGGCGGTCCCGCTTGCAGCATCCTCTCTCTCTCCGTTGCTCGCCAGGATGACGTCACGAAAGCCTTTGACCCCCCGGGGTCAAAGGCTTTCGTGACGTCATTCCGGCGAACAACGGAGAGAGGATGCTGCAAGCGGGACCGCCATCGCTGGAGGAGCTAAGGGCCGATGTCGGTGAGTATGTGTTAGGCAACATCGGCCCTGAGCTCAACGGTGACCTCCTCCGTCCGAGCAGGCTGCTCGGCCGGCCTCTACGCTTAGGCGAGTCCCCGGCTCGGCTGGGCCTGTAGGCCCAAGCCAAGCCGGGGGCTCGCCTAAGCCTAGAGGCCCGCCGAGCAGCCAGCGGCAGCTGGAGGAGGTCTCCGCTGGAGCTCAGGGCGATTTTGGGGTGTATTTTTTGGGAACTTCGGCCCCGATCCTCCAGCGGTGACCTTCTCCGGCTGCCGCTGGCTGCTCGGCGGCCTCTAGGCTTAGGCGAGTCCCCGGCTCGGCTGGGCCTGTAGGCCCAAACGAGCCGGGCTCGCCTAAGTTAGAGGCCCGCCGAGCCAGCTAGCCAGCGGCAGCCGGAGGAGGTCTCTGCTGGAGCTCAGGGCCGATTTTGGGGTGTATTTGTTTGGGAACTTCGGCCCCGATCCTCCAGCGGTGACCTTCTCCGGCTGCCGCTGGCTGCTCGGCGGGCCTCTAGGCTTAGGCGAGTCCCCGGCTTGGCTGGGCCTGTAGGCCCAAACCGAGCCGGGGGCTCGCCTAAGCCTAGAGGGCCGCCGAGCAGCCAGCGGCAGCCGGAGGAGGTCTCCGCTGGAGCTCAGGGCCGATTTTGGGGTGTGTTTGTTTGGGAACTTCGGCCCCGATCCTCCAGCGGTGACCTTCTCCGGCTGCTGCTGGCTGCTCGTCGGGCCTCTAGGCTTAGGCGAGTCCGGCTCGGCTGGGCCTGTAGGCCCAAACCGAGCCGGGGGCTCGCCTAAGCCTAGAGGGCCGCCGAGCAGCCAGCGGCAGCCGGAGGAGGTCTCCGCTGGAGCTCAGGGCCGATTTTGGGGTGTATTTGTTTGGGAACTTTGGCCCCGATCCTCCAGCGGTGACCTTCTCCGGCTGCCGCTGGCTGCTCGGCGGGCCTCTAGGCTTAGGCGAGTCCCCGGCTCGGCTGGACTGTAGGCCAAACCGAGCCGGGGGCTCGCCTAAGCCTAGAGGGCCGCCGAGCAGCCAGCGGCAGCCGGAGGAGGTCTCCGCTGGAGCTCAGGGCCGATTTTGGGGTGTGTTTGTTTGGGAACTTCGGCCCCGATCCTCCAGCGGTGACCTTCTCCGGCTGCTGCTGGCTGCTCGGCGGGCCTCTAGGCTTAGGCGAGTCCCCGGCTCGGCTGGGCCTGTAGGCCCAAACCGAGCCGGGGGCTCGCCTAAGCCTAGAGGGCGCCGAGCAGCCAGCGGCAGCCGGAGGAGGTCTCCGCTGGAGCTCAGGGCCGATTTTGGGGTGTATTTTTTGGGAACTTCGGCCCCGATCCTCCAGCGGTGACCTTCTCCGGCTGCCGCTGGCTGCTCGGTGGGCCTCTAGGCTTAGGCGAGTCCCCGGCTCGGCTGGGCCTGTAGGCCCAAACGCTCGCCTAAGCCTAGAGGGCCGCCGAGCAGCCAGCGGCAGCCGGAGGAGGTCTCCGCTGGAGCTCAGGGCCGATTTTGGGGTGTGTTTGTTTGGGAACTTCGGCCCCGATCCTCCAGCGGTGACCTTCTCCGGCTGCTGCTGGCTGCTCGGCGGGCCTCTAGGCTTAGGCGAGTCCCCGGCTCGGCTGGGCCTGTAGGCCCAAACCGAGCCGGGGGCTCGCCTAAGCCTAGAGGGCCGCCGAGCAGCCAGCGGCAGCCGGAGGAGGTCTCCGCTGGAGCTCAGGGCCGATTTTGGGGTGTATTTGTTTGGGAACTTCGGCCCCGATCCTCCAGCGGTGACCTTCTCCGCTGCCGCTGGCTGCTCGGCGGGCCTCTAGGCTTAGGCGAGTCCCCGGCTCGGCTGGGCCTGTAGGCCCAAACCGAGCCGGGGGCTCGCTTGAGCCTGGAGGCCCGCCGGCAGCCGGAGGACGGTCACCGCTGGAGGATCGGGGCATCTGGCCGTGTAAACACACGGGTAGCTGCGCGCGGCTCGTGCCGTTTTTTTTTTTTTTTTCACGCGGCCGGCACGCGCAGCTACCTGTGTGTTCTAACGGCCGCTTTCAAATGTCCATCGCGCATGCGCAGACGGCTTTTGGCGACGGACAGTTTTTAGCTTATCCTTTTATAGTATAGATTTCCAGGCATTTTCGTGCATTATTTTTTTGTTGCAAACAGCTTGTCGGGTTTTTCCAGCGGCTTGTCTGCGCTCTGTTCAGCGGGTCGCTGCCTTGTTTTGGATCAATTTGGTATTTTTTGGGCGGGTTTTCTGCAGTTTTTAGATCGATTCAGTGTTTATTCTACATTTTTCAGATGCGTTCGGCAGTTTTTGCGGCAGTTTTTCTGATGCATTCGGCGACTTGTTCCCTGCACTTCGGGGACCCTGCAGTGAATGATGAATTCACCACAGGGTCGGGAAATTTGACTCCCCAAAGTGCAGGGAACAAAAGAGCACTGAAAGTCCAGTGGAATTTTTGGTGCTCTTTGAATAACCCTGTTTGTGTCATCAACAACCTAAACCGCGTCAATGCAGTGAGTAGAGACCAGTGGACTTTGGAACCCTGCATTTCTGATTTTTACACCACACAAGGTCAAGTTAGGTGTTGTTGGAAAGGTCTGAGTCTGGCCTTTCCGACTATACCAAATATGATCATGTAATCTGTAAAAATAAAAAAGTCGAGCAAAATTTAATGCAAAATTTACTTTTTTCTCATTTCTGTGGCAGAGGCATTATATGCTTTTACTTATACAGCAAACAATGCCCCTGCACTAACTCACCTTCTCATTTCCCACGCCGGGACCAAATATGGAGATGATGGCGCAATGTGCTATTACATATTGATTCACCTAAGACAGAAGCTCTGCTGCGAGGAGAGTGGGGGGAGTCTTTGGACCCCTGTATCTACATTATTTACACCTTTCAAATTCACGTTAGGGAGTCATTGGACAGATCAGAGTCTGGCATTTCTAATAATACCAAACATGACCATGTAATATGTAAAACGCAAGCAAACAAAAAAACACCCCACCCCATTTTTTGTTCCAAAGCAAAGCAAGTTTTGATATCCTATTGAAAAGTTGCTGAAAATAAAGCAGCATCAAAACATGAAGTGGAAAAAGTCACATCTTGAAAGAGATTCTCAGCCACAGCCACAGTATTTTGATGCCCAGAATTTTGGGTGCTCTGGGCAGAAATAGAGCATCCTTCTACATAGCTAGGGTTAGGTTACTAGTTGTGTCTGTTTTTAGCCGTAACATCCTGCTCCATTTTTCCTTCATTTTAAGGTAACAGATTCTGCCCCTATTTATGATTAGGGATGAGCCAAACACCCCCGAGTTCGGTTTGCATTCAAACTCAAACTTTACAAATGTTCGAATTCGAACTCGAACTCAATGCAAGTCAATGGGGCTGAAAATTCGATTTTTAGAGTGCCCTCCAAGAGGGCATATATGCTAGATATTTGCCATAAAAGGTGTATGGGGGTCCGGGTAGTGCCCTGGGGGACAGGAAACAAGGACAAAAAGTTTTAAAAAAAAAGTTTTTAAAGGGACAGTGAGTTTGCCATGAAATAAGGGTTAAAAATAAAAACAAAAAAATCCTTCAAATATCGTGCCTAGGAGGTCCCCATAACCTGCCCGTGAAGTGGCGGATTTCTAGGATGTATATAAACACTTAAAACCAAAAAAATTATGTTTCAAATGACGGTAAATGCTTTTCCTTTAATCCATCCATAAACAACTGCTTGGGGCGGCAGTCTGTATGAAAAGAGAAGACATTTTCAGACACGTAGAAAAAGTTTAGTGATTTTTTGGCTAAATTATTGTGAAACTTATGCAGGCTTTGGATGAAAGTAACAATAGGTGCTTTAAAATTGGGCCTTTAGTGTCTGCAACAGTGCTGTCACACGTAACCCCTCTGAGGATATGAATCTGGTACAGGCGTCAGTGGCAGTGCACCCAAATATTGTGCTTTTGGTGCCAGACTGCAAGTACTATCATACAGTATCCCCTCTGTAGTATTGTGGAAGAATGCAGGGGTGGACCATGTGGTCCTATATTAAAAAGATATGCATCTGTTAAAGGCGTCAGTGCACCCAGATATTGTGCTTTTGGTGGCAGGCCAGCAAATGCATTCATACAGTAACCCCTCTGTAGTATTGTGGAAGAAAGCAGGGGTGGACCTTGCAATCCTATATTAAAAAGATATGCATCTGTTAACCCCTTAAGGACCGCTGACGTACCCTGTACGTCCTGCCCAGGGGTCTCCCTTAGACCCGCGGACGTACAGGGTACATCAGCGGCACCTAACACCCCCTCCCGTCTGATACTTACCTCCCTCGCTGGATCCCACGCAGATCTGGCAGGGAGGAAGCCTTCCCGCCTGATTTGCATGGGCCGGCGAGCTCGATGGCGTCACCACGCTGCGTGGTGACGTCATCAGCAGGCGCCCCCATTGAAATCAATGGAGGGGAGTGGGGCTCCTTTGGAGCCCTCTATCTCCCCAACCATTGAAGCTAGGGAGATGCTTTTTGCACCGCTGGAAAGGGGAGAATCTTGGCACTAACCATTTTGCTGCCGGACTAATTGGTGCCAAAACACGATTCAAACCTGGAGGGGGCTGACATCTTGGATGTCAGCCAAGCCTCCAGTTCCCCCCCACCCACTGACAACCTCACCATATGTGTGAGGATGTCAGTGGGCCAGTTAACCCTCTAGCTGCCATGTAGAGATAAGGGGATCCTAAGGATCCCCTTATCTCCCGATCCGTGGTAGCTAGATGGTCATATTTGACATCATTAGAAAGGCCTGATTATAGCCTATAGATTATAGCCTTTATAGATTATAGATTATAGCTTTTCCAATGATACCAAACATGACCAGGTTTGGTTTAAAAATAAAATGTAAAAAATAAAATAAAAAATAATAAAAAAATAAAATAAAATAAAAAAAAGATTTTTTTTTAAAGTTTTTTTGTCTGGGGGGGTTTCATTAAATAGGACCTAGGCTGTCATCTCAAAATAATTAGCACAAAATGGTCAGAATGAGCGCAGCGCACATAGGTGAACGAGCTCAGCAGTGAAGGGGTTAAAAAGCAAAAACATGAAAAAATTGGATATTTCTAGTCTCGGGACAAAATTTTGAAAATATTTAGCTGGGGTCTTTTTTGGTGGTTATAGATTTTGGGAATTAAATTACGAAAAAGTGTGTTTTTACCATTTTTTAATCATATTTAATTTTTTTTTATAGTAAATTATTCGATATGATGGAAATAATTAGACATGTGCACAGCACAAAATTTCATTTTGAACTAATGGATTAGTCCTAAAATGCAATTTATTTAGTTGCTAAAGAAATTCGTTTTCAGTTCTTTAGTATGAAAACTAATTTCATTCATCCGAAAACCGAAAAATACAATTACTATTGTAGTGGCTCCTCAAAGGGCTGAGATCGCTGCTTGTTACAGTATCTCTCACTCTCAACACAATGTGTCAGGTAAAGCTGTTACAGTAACTGACTGCTGCTCATCACAGCGCTCAGAGTTTCTGTAAAACTAGTAAATAATATTTTTATATATAAGAGGTTAGAACAATATTATTTCCTTGTTTTACTGAAACTCTGAGCGCTGTTACAGTCAGTTACTGTAACAGCTGAGCCTGATACATTGTACTGAGAGATAATATAACAAGCAGCCGATCTCAGCGCTCACAGCCACTGGATTTAAAGGGCTAAAAAAAAAGGCTCCTCTCTGTATAATGTTTAGAACATCCTCCTGCATTAATTAATACCCCTCTCTGTATAATGTAGATAACATCCTCCTGAATTAATGTCCCTCTCTGTATAGAACATCCTCCTCAATTTATACCTTTCTCTGTATAATGTATATAGCATCCTCCTGCACTAATACTCCTCTCTGTATAATGTATAGAACATCCTTCTGCATTAATCAATGTCCCTCTCTGTATAGAAAATCCTACTGCATTGGCATGAGGAGGGTGCAGAACTTCGGAATGCAATGCTTATCCAGCACAGGAGAGGGAACTTTTACTTAAACTTTGTATCTCTGTGAAGGAGACAGACAGGAATATAAAGCAGGGGAGAGGGAATATATTAACGTAAATCGGTCTGAAAGCTCAGAGAAGAGATGACTGGTGCAAATTTATTTTTATAATAAAATAAAGCACTTTAAATCCAGGGAAAACATTCAAATAAATCACACTGAAGGCTCATAATGATAGAGTAACTGAGAGCTGGATAGTAAATGTATCAGACGTAAACAAAAAACTTCATAACAAGCAGCACCGGGAGAGGAGAGGGACTTTAATACACGTTTTATATATAGATGAGGAAAGGGGGATAGTGGTCCTGGATAATATAAAATGTATCAGACCTAAGCCCCTATTATGCAGAGCGGGAGGGGAGATAACACACGTTTTATAAAGTCCCTCTCTTCTCCCAGCGCTGCTTGTTATAAAGGGGTTTTTACTATCCAGCCCTCCTCTGTCATTAGCTTTCAGTGTGATTTATTTGAATGTTTTCCTTCTCCAGCTGCTTTTATCATCTTGTCTGCCTCATAGACATGCAAGGGTTAAGTAAAGGTTTCTTCTCCTGTGCTGGCTGTCTGTGCTGCGAGTGAGTATTCTGGAGCTCTATCACTGTTAGATTTTCGGGTAGGGGTCGAGAAGGATTACGCATACAAACATTTTCTGTAGCTTTGCGATGTTGCGTTCTTCATTGCAGGTCTCCTTCACTCAATGTAATATCACAAAAAGGACTGAAACTAAAATGTAGTGCATTTTATTTAAAGTTTCTTTTGTTTTTTGTACTGAGCAGTTTCGTATCTCTTGAGTCATACGAAAACTAAATTATCCCAAAATTCGGACTAAATCGTTTCAGTACTAAAACGAATGCACATGTCTAGAAATAATGGTATCTCTAGAAAGTCCATTTAATGGCAGAAAAAACGGGGTATAATATGTGTGGGTTGAATAAATGAGTAAGAGGAAAATTTGACCTAAGCACAAACAGCACAGAAACGTAAAAACAGCAGCGGTCACTAAAAGACGGATTTGTGTAAAACCGCCCGGTCACTAAGGGGTTAAAGGCATCAGTGCACCCAGATATTGTGCTTTTGGTGCCAGGCCAGCAAGTACTATAATACAGTAACCTTCTGTAGTATTGTGGAAGAATGCAGGGGTGGACCTTGTGGTCCTATATTAAAAAGATATGAATCTGGTAATGGACGTCAGTGCACCCAGATATTGTGCTTTTGGTGCCAGACTGCCAGGCCAGCAAGTACTATCATACAGTAACCCCTCTGTAGTATTGTGGAAGAATGCAGGGGTGGACCTTGCGGTCCTATATTAAAAAGAAATGCATCTGGTAAAGGCGTTAGTGCACACAGATATTGTGCTTTTGGTGACAGGCCAGTAAGTACTATCATACAGTAACCCCTCTGTGGTATTGTGGAAGAATGCAGGGGTGGACCATGTGGTCCTATATTAAAAAGATATGAATCTGGTAATGGGCATCAGTGCACCCAGATATTGTGCTTTTGGTGCCAGACTGCCAGGCCAGATAGTACTATCATACAGCAACCCCTCTGTAGTATTGTGGAAGAGTGCAGGGTCGGACCCAGCGGTTCAAAAAATGATATAAATGTGGCACAGGCGTCAGTGCAGCCAAATATTGTGCCTCTCATGGCAGCAAGTGCCTACACACCGTAACCCTTTTGTGGTATTGTGGAAGAGTTCAGTGCTGGAGGTTTTGTGAATGCAGAAGACATCCCCGATCTATTCCGTTACGTCAGCATCAGGGGATTGATAGCTGCTGATCCAGGACTGATTCATTTTTATAAATGTCAGCCGGTCTACAGAGTCGGTGGACAGACGCACTCTTTTGTCTGTGACAAAACCTCAGCGGCACTGAACGACCTTTCAGAAAGTACGCTAGATGAAGGGCAACCTAGTAGCTGCATAGCATATTGGCTAAGTTCTGGCCAGTGATCCAATCTCAACACCCAGTAAGCCAGTGGATCATCTGCTGTAAAGGTATCAAGGTCTGCCCTTGCCCCTAGGTAGCTAGGTAGTCCTGCACCATATGGTGAAGATGCTGGCAATGGGTGCCTACATTTGACGTCCCTGGGCGTTGTGGACTAAAAAAAATAAAAAATGCATCAGTCAAGCGGCCCTGGCCTTCACCACTATTCCTCTGATCACCCGCAGCCTCAGAAACACGTGTGTCATCACTTGGTAACCTACCAGTGCATGGAAATGTGTTACACAAGTGTCGCTTTAGAGCGTCCTCAAGTTTTTTCATCCTGTGCTCCCTCTGTGCGGGCAGGATGAGCTCTGCAACTTTACCCTTGTATCGTGGATCAAGAAGGCTTGCCAACCAGTAATGATCCCTCTCCTTGATAGCAGGAATCCTGGGGTCCTTTAGCAGGCTTTGCATTATAAGGGAGCCCATGCGGCGTAGGTTGGAGGTGGCATTAGCTTCCAAGTCTTCCTGGTCAATGAGGATGACCGTATCGTGCACTTCCACCTCCCAGCCACGCACTAGTCCTTGTGTTTCTGGGCACACGAAACCCTCCCTTGAGGAATCCCCACCTTCAATGCCCCCACTACTTAAATATTCCTCCTCCTCCTCCTCCTGTCTGATCTGAGGAGGACCCGCTGGAATGCTGTCTGCGGAATGACTGGGGCCGTGAGAGCTAGGGAAGTCCTCCTCTTCCTCCCGCTGCTCTGCCTCTAGAGCCACATCTATAATTCCCCGCAGAGTGTGCTCCAGCAGGAACACTAAAGGAATTGTGTCACTGATGCATGCACTGTCCCTGCTCACCATCCTCATTGCCTCCCCAAATGATGACAGTACAGTGCATGCATCCTTGATCATCGTCTACTGCGGGGGGGAAAAACAAACAAGTTGACCTGAACCTGTCCTTCTGCCATACTCACACAGGTACTCGTTGATGGCCCTCTGCTGCTTGTGCAGATGCTGCAGCATTGCTAATGTCGAGTTCCACCTGGTCGGTATGTCACAGATCAGACGGTTTGTGGGAAGGTGGAATTCTCTTTGAATTTCTGCCAGGCGAACGCTTGCAGGGAATGACCGTCTGAAGTGGCTGCAGACTTTTCTGGCCTGGCTGAGAAGCTCTGCCAGCCCTGGGTACTTGGTTAGGAAATGCTGTACCACTAGATTTAGGAGGTGCGCTAGGCATGGTACATGCGTCAATTTACCCTTGCGTAGGGCGGAGAGAAGGTTGCTGCCATTATCACAGACGATCATTCCCAGCTGAAGCTGGCGTGGTGTTAACCATCTCTGGACCTGGCCCACGGAGCTGACAGAATTTCTGGCCCGGTGTGGCTCCTGTCCCCTAAACAAACCAGCTCAAGCACAGTATGGCATCTTTTTGCTTGAGCCATTGCGTAGCCCCTGTTACGCGTCGGTTTAACTGCCACTTCGCCAGAGACACAGAACGAGGAGGAGGAGGAGGAAGAGGGAGAGGTGGTGGTGGATCAGACAGACCTCATACAAGCAGCTTTCTGAAGGAGTGGTGGATGAACAAGCTCCAGCACAGAGCCCGTCTTGGATCCCTCCCAGCTGCAATGAGAGTTACCCAGTGTGCCGTGAAGGAAATGTAACGACCCTGTCCATGCATGCTGGACCACGTGTCTAAAGTCACATGCACCTTGCTGCTGACTGCCTTTCCCAATGACTAGATAGTATTGTCTTCCACATGCTGGTATAGTGCTGGAATGGCCTTGCATGAAAAGTAATGGCATTTTGGAACCTGTCACTGTGGTACAGCACATTCAGCAAATTCACGGAAGGGAGCAGAGTCCACCAGCTGGAAAGGCAGCAGCTGCAATGCAACTAATTTTGCTAAGCTGGCATTTAGACGCTGTGCTTGGGGATGGTTGGGACTATATGTTTTCTTACACTACAGCAGCAGCTGCGGCAATGTAATCTGACTGCGTAAATCTTCAGCTGATGAGATGATGTCACATTGTGAGGAAGGACCTGGTACATCCAATACTGTAGCATCATCCCTGTCAGTGGAGGTTGTAGGCAATGACATGGCAGGACATACAGTGGGGTAGAGACAGATGAGGAGGACCTACGCAAAGTTTTGCATCAAGGGAATGCGTGGCAGGTGGTCATATGTCGCCTCAAGCATGTGGTACCCAAGCGTCCGTTGTCTTTCCCATGCTTAAGCCTCATCTTACATAGATTACAAATAGCAACGGTGGGGTCTGCTGCACATTTCTTAAAGAACTCCCAGACAGCAGAGTTCCTGGATGTGTGCTTTGAGACAACAGTGCTCTGCACCGGAGCAGCTCTGACATCTGATGCCTTGGACTGGCTAGTGCTATGGTTGGTCATAGAGGATGTTGTGCCTCGTGTTTGTTGTGCCTCCTCCTCACTTGACTCCTCTGTTCGATCAGGCACCCAGGTGGAGTCAGTGACCACATCATCATTGTCATCACCCCCTATCTCCTCGTCACTGGAGCCAACTTTGCAGTATTATTATTATTATTATTCTTTATTTATAAAGCGCCAGCATATTCCGCAGCGCTGTACAATAAGCACAGTATAGACAGGGTTACAATACATTGAACAACATTTGACAAACAGTACAGGAGGAGATGAGGGCCCTATTCCCGTAGGAACTCACAATCTGGGAGGGTTGGGGTTGGAAACAGGAGGAGAGGACTGTAAGGTGAGAGTGATTGATGATTGCGTCAGTGAGTTGGGTGGTAGGCTTCCCTAAATAGGAACGTTTTAAGGGAGCGTTTGAAGGAAGAGAAGTTAGGGGAAAGTCTGACAGTACGAGGAGAGCATTCCAGAGAGTGGGGGCTGCGCGTGAGAAATCCTGCAGTCTATCATGGGAAGAGGTGATGCGGGGAGAAGCTAGGCGCAGGTCACTGTTTGACCTTAGGGAGCGGGCTGGGGTGTATTTGGTGATTAGTGAGACAGGTAGTGGGGAGCTGAGTTAGTGAGGGTTTTGTAGGTAAGGATAAGGATTTTGAACTTAATTCTGCAGTGGATGGGGAGCCAGTGAAGGGACTCGCAGAGGGGAGCGGCAGAGACAGAGCGGCGGTGAGGTGAATTAGTCTGGCGGAGGCGTTCAGGATGGATTGTAGGGGGGAGAGGCGGGACAGAGGGAGGCCAGATAAGAGATTATTGCAATAGTCGAGTCGGGAGATTACCAGGGCGTGTATGAGTTGTTTTGTGGCGACAGCGGTAAGAAATGGCCGAATTCTGGAAATATTACGCAGTTGGTATCGGCAGGAGGAGGAAAGAGACTTGATGTGGGGGATGAAGGAAAGAGCAGAGTCAAGTGTAACTCCAAGACAGCGAACTTGGTTTGATGGGGAAATGGTGATACCCTCCACCGTGATAGAGAAGTCAGGAGGTGGGGAGGCATTGGAGGGAGGAATAAGTAGGAGTTCAGTCTTCGACATGTTGATCTTTAGGTGGTGGGAGGCCATCCAGGAGGAGATGCCAGATAAACAGTCACTGACTTTTGAAAGGACAGGGGGAGAGAGATCAGGGGTAGAGAGGTAGATCTGAGTGTCATCAGCGTAGAGGTGGTAATTGAAGCCAAAGCTGTTGATGATGCTGCAGCTGCTGGGGCAACATGAGTGCCAGTTATTTGTGTGTCATCACTGGCACCCCCTTCCTCTAGGTTGATTATACTCCCTTCCTCAACGTCAGAGATTGAATCAGAGCACTGTACTTGCTGCGCATCCTCAAGCAGCATGTCACTGTCATTGTAGTCAAACAATTCAGCTGACTCCTCGTGTGTGATAGTGAGGCTACGGCAGGAGTAGCTGTGGACATGGAGGCTGCATTAGATGTTTTAGCAGCTGAGGTGGACTGTAAAACACTACAAGCCTGGCTGGCAGAGGACTCGGAGGATGAGGATGGCCTGGTTAGCCAATCCACCAAATCCTCTGTATGTTGCTGCTACTTAAGAAGACGGCCAGCACCAGTTAGAAAGGACAAGCGTGCCCCTGCAGAGGATGCACCATGTCCACGACAACCAGAGGCACAGCCTCCCGACACAGAGGCTGCTTGCCCTCTTATCTGTGCCTGATAGCGTCTGCCTGTCCTTTTTGGTCTTTCTGACATGGTGAGTGATAGATAGATGAAATATATACAGAACTCTGATTCAACTCTGTTATAAAAAATGGAGATATGCTGCAGAACTCTGATTCAACTCTGGTATAAAGATTAAAGATTTCCAGAACTCTGGTATTACTCAGTGAGACACCCTGATAGCTGGCAGCCAGTGACAAGACACAGATTACAATTCCCAGAAATCTCCTATAAATCAGTGAGACAAACAATTACCACAATTTCCAGATATTTTGGAGAAATTATTGACCCCCAAAATACTTGCTGGGAGTGAGAACACACAGATTACCACAACTCCCAGATATTTTGGAGAAATTACTGACTGACCAACAAAATAGTTGCTGGCAGTGAGAACACACAGATTACCACAATTTCCAGATATTTTGTAGAAATTACTGACCCCAAAATAGTTGCTTGGAGTGAGAACACACATATTACCACAATTTCCAGATATTTTGTAGAAATTATTGACCCCAAAATAGTTGCTTGGAGTGAGAACACACAGATTACAACAATTCCCAGATATTTTGGAGAAATTACTGACCCCAAAATACTTGGTGGCAGTGAGAACACAAAGATTAGAACAATTCCCAGATATTTGGTAGAAATGAGACCCCCCCCCCCAGTAGCTGGTGACAGACTGGCAGTGAGAAAACACACTAACACAAGAACAATCTCCTCTCAAACACGTGCTGAAGCGCTGTTTGAAGCCTTATGTAGTGTACTGCGGGACTTAGCTCTGTGAGCCCATGATTGGGCAAAATTTGCCCAATCAGGACTCTGAGCCGTGATTGGCATAGTCTTGAACCTGTCTTGCACCTGACCTGTGGTCAGGTGCAAGGCTGTAGCCAATTCCAAGCTTCAGACCAATGGAAAAGTGCATTGTGGTCCATTGTGGTGCATTATGGGCGAACATGCGGCGAACACGCGGAAATGTTCATAGCTCGCGAACAGGCGATGTTCAAATCGAACTCCGAACCGATCGAACCGAACAGCTCATCCCTACTTGAGATAAGTAAGGTATTACAAAGTGCAGGCGCTAATTACCGCCAGGACACGGAAGACCAAATTTTACCACCTTCTGAAAGCTGGTGTTAAATGATTCTGCAAATGCAAAATGATTTAACACCCCCCCAATAAATCTGATACTACCCTCTCATTCCATGGTAAGAAGGGTGGCCCAATCCGTTGCTTCTTCTGGTTGTGAGCAGAGTGAGACTGGGAACAATAGCTCCCAGTCTCTTGCCACAAACACACCATGGCGCTGCGTGATCTCGAGTCCCGGAAGTGCAATCCTCCATGTAAAGGTGATACTTGCGGCAGCGAGTAAGCGCTACCTCTAGTATCACCATAGGCGTGCGCACGGGTTGTGCCGGGTGTCCCTAGGCACACCCTAATCCCACCCGCGGCACACTCTGGGTCCCGGCTGGCCGCATCCCACGGATAGCCACCGGGACCCTTTGCCTCTGCAAAACAGGCAAGCCTGTACTTCCCTGGTGGTCCGGTGGCTGTGGGCTTTGCAATGCGATCTGTGTCAGAGAGCGCCGGCGGTCAGGTGACAGGTCATCAGAGGATCACCGGCGCACAAGTCCAGTGTGGGACGTGCTCTGCGTTCTGTGCATGAAGCACAGATCGCATTGCAGAGCCCACAGCCACTGGACCACCAGGGAAGTACAGGCTGGACTTAAGATGAAGCGGTCCAGTTGCATAGGATCAGACTGGACCGTCCCCTCCTCTTCCAACCGACATGTTCAACCCCCTCCCTGCAAGAAAAAAAGTAAGCAGGAGAGGGGGCAACTTTTATATATTTTTAAATATTAAAATGTTATTTCATGGCTTATATGCACCGCACATTACTGGGAGTTTCATGGCAGTGGTTTCTGTGATTCGCTTCTATGCACCGCACATTACTGGGAGTTTCATGGCAGTGGTTTCTGTGATTCGCTTCTATGCACCGCACATTACTGGGAGTTTCATGGCAGTGGATTCTGTGATACGCTTCTATGCACCGCACATTACAGAGAGTTTCATGGCAGTGGATTCTGTGCTACGCTTCTATGCACCGCACATTACTGGGAGTTTCATGGCAGTGGATTCTGTGATACGCCTGTGAATGGAATGAGTGTTGTCTGCCTGCGGGTGTGCTCCAATCTGCTCCTCCCACTGCGCTTACCGCCGGCCCGACTACCGAGTGGCACGGCACTCGGCGTCTCGTGCGACCTGGAGTGACCCTGGGGAAGGGTTGGCGGGCTGTGGAGGGGGACCCCTGAGTGAGACCAGCCCGACCAGCCTCGGGGTACCGGGTGGCGTAGTCCACCACAGTGAGGATGTTCCTCTTACCGGTGGCACTGGGGCGAGGCAAGGGCCCGATTATGTCGACCGCCACCCGGCTAAAGGGCTCCTGGATGATGGGCATGGGGTGCAGTGGGGCTTTCGGGTGGTCCCCGGTCTTTCCGGTCTTCTGGCAGACCGGACAGGTGCGACAGTACTCGCGGGTATCCTCGCTGAGGCGGGGCCAAAAGAATGCGCGCGCCAACCGGTGTCGAGTTTTCTTCTGCCCCAGGTGACCAGCAAGGGGAATATCATGTGCCAGTCGCAAGAGTGCTTGTCTAGGGCCCTGGGGTACTATCATCTGCTTATGCGGAACCTGCTGCTGCTTGGTCCCCTCCCTCGCGGTGTACCTGTAGAGAAGCCCATCCTCCCACTCTATGCTATCGGTCCTCTTGCCGACCAAGCCCTGGCCGGCCCGATCCCGGTAGCACTGTAGCGTGGGATCGGTCTGGGTTTGGTATCGGAGCGTCTCGGGGGAGCTCCACGGAAGGAGGGGGTCCGGTTGGGGAAGGGGGGGGTCGGGATTCGTCGGGGTTTGGGAGGTCGGGGAGGTTTTGGTTGGGATCTCACCTGGGTCCCGATCGGAGTGCCCCTGCTGTGGCGTTGACTCTGTTGCCGGGTGGTCACCGGAGCGGCCGCGTCTGTGGTGTACGCGGAGACCAACCGTCCCAGGTCGTTGCTGAGAAGAATTTCAGCCGGCAATTGGTCTAACAACCCCACCCGCACCACTTTCTCCCCGGAACCCCAGTCTAAGTGGACACGTGCCGTCCCGAGCCGAAGAACCTTTCCTCCGGCCACCCGCACCGCGACGGTGCTGTGCAATCGGTCGTTCCGCTGAATCAAATGGGGTCGCACCAGGGTGATAGTAGCCCCGGAGCCCCTCAGCGGCTCGCCCGTTGATCCACACCGCCTGACGATGATGGTGGCGGTTGTCGGCCGAGGCGGCTTGCACCGGGTCTGCCTCGTGTAGCCGTTCCCATTCTTCCGGGGAATCCGGCCACGGAGCTTCAGCGTCGCAGCAATGGGCTGATGGTGAGGGTCTGGCGGGGGGTCGTGGCATGACCGGTCGGTTGGGGCAGTTCTGTCGGTAGTGCCCCTCTTGGTCGCATCCGTAGCAACGGACGTTGGCCAATGTATTGGGCCGGCTTGTTGGACGTGCTGCAGGCGGCCGAACTGCCGGTGCTGGAGGTGGAGGGGCGGGTAGAGCGGGACGGGAGAGCAGGGATCGCTCACCCCCGGCGACCTTCCGGGTGTCAGCATACTCATCAGCCCAGACAGCTGCTTGCTGCACCGTTTGAGGCTTCTTGTCCCGCACCCACTCACGGATGGCCGAGGGGGTGTGCTCAAAGAACTGCTCGAGCAGCAGCAGTTGGGTGATGTCGTCCACCGTCTCCGCTTTACTACCCAGGAACCAGGTCCGCAGATCCCGCTGCAACCGGTGTGCCCACTCGACGTGAGTAGCGCCATTGGGCCGGCGGGAGTTTCTAAATTTTGCCTGGCTGGCTTCCGGGGTGACAGCAAACCGGCTCAACAATGCTTGCTTAACCTGGGCGTAGTTGGTGGCCTCCTCATCCGGTACAGTGCGATAGGCCTCCGCTGCCCGACCGGTCAGTTTGCACGCCAGGATCCTAACCCAGTCAACGCGGTGTACCTCGTGCACTTGGCACAGGCGTTCGAAGTCCTGGAGGTAACTCTCGATCTCGTCCTCAGTCTCCCGGAAGTCCTTGAATGCTTGGAAAGGCAATTTATGGGCGGTGGATCGGTCCGGATGGGGGCTGATGTCCCGTTGGCTCCGCACCTCAGCCAGCCGTAGCTCGTGTTCGCGCTCCTTTTTCCGCTCCTCGCGTTCCCTGTCCCGCTCCTCTTCCTGACAGATCTCCTGAATCACGTTACGAATGGCAGCCTCCGATGGGGCCGCTCCGTAGAGGGCGACCCGCTGCCGTACCTTTTGGTCGAAAACGCTTTCAGCGGCCGCGGTGGGGACAGGAACGGGTGCGGGACGGGGGGTACCACAGTCGGCGCGGCCCCTTGGTCTAGCCTCTGCAGCTCCTCAATCAGAGCGTCCCGGCTTTTGGAGCCCGGGGTTCCTCCCCGATTCTCCAACATGCCACGCAGGACGTCCCGCTTGTAGGCGCTGTACTCGGCCATGGTAAGGGTCTTCTTGGGGGTTGCAGAGAGCTGATCCCACCACTGCCACCAGTGTGACGGAATGAGTGTTGTCCGCCTGCGGGTGTGCTCCAATCTGCTCCTCCCACTGCGCTTACCGCCGGCCCGACTACCGAGTGGCACGGCACTCGGTGTCTCGTGCGACCTGGAGTGACCCTGGGGAAGGGTTGGCGGGCTGTGGAGGGGGACCCCTGAGTGAGACCAGCCCGACCACCAAGTGACACGGCACTCGGCGTCTCGAGCAGCTGGTCTACTGACCTTGTTGGAGAATGGATCATCTGCGGAACGGCCGTTCGGATGAAGGAATTGGATTTCCTTCGGGTGAAGATCGGAACTCCTTCGATTACTAATCGGATTTCCTTCGATCGTATATAGCGCTCGATGTACCGAAGCGCGGGAGACGCGCCGCGGTTTCGGATCGGGAAACGGGATCGAAGAGTAGCCGATCGTTCGATCTGGTCGAAGCACGTCCGATGCACCTCTGTTCTGATCCGAGATGCAGACACAGGGCCGTCGGATCGTACCTCGATCGTAGATACCGTACCCTGAAGACCACGCGGAATCTCAGCGGTATGGACGTCAGTAAAGGACACCAGGCGGAGCTGTATGTACTAGATGAACTAACTTTTATTTGGCACTTCACATATATTTATAAACAATCACACAGAGTCAAAACAATGGGAATCCCTGCCCGCCCCCATGAGCCTCATTGGCCCTCGCTGAGTTGGTGCACTTGGGTCCCGATTCGTATTGGCTGTTACGAATCGGGGTGTTGCCGATTCGTAAACGGATGGTTCAAATCGGCCATTTTTCGATTCGACCGGATGGTCCGAATCGGCCATTTTACGATCCGATCAATTTGACCGGATCCACGAGGCACTGGGAAATGGCGGCGAGCAAAGCATACAATGGGGTTTTTTCACATTTCACAATACACATACGGGGACACTTTTATTACACCACACAATGAAACCACATCTAATAAAATAAAACCAAGATATTCTGCTGGTGCACGGCACCTAGGAGTCTATGGGGAGCCAAATGTCACGAAGGACTGTCCCTGGCTGAGGGTCCTGGGCCATTCCGTGACAACGCCTATTTGCACCGCACATTACTGGGAGTTTCATGGCAGTGGATTCTGTGATACGCTTATATGCACCGCACATTACTGGGAGTTACATGGCAGTGGATTCTGTGATACGCTTCTATGTACCGCACATTACTGGGAGTTTCATGGCAGTGGATTCTGTGATATGCTTCTATGCACCGCACATTACTGGGAGTTTCATTGCAGTGGATTCTGTGATATGCTTATATGCACCGCACATTACTGGGAGTTTCATGGCAGTGGATTCTGTGATACGCTTATATGCACCGCACATTACTGGGAGTTTCATGGCAGTGGAATATGTGATACGCTTCTATGCACCGCACATTACAGAGACTTTCATGGCAGTGGATTCTGTGATACGCTTATATGCACCACACATTACTGGGAGTTTCATGGCAGTGGATTCTATGATACGCTTATATGCACTGCACATTACTGGGAGGTTTATTGCGGTGGATTCTGTGACACGTTCATATACACCGCACATTGCTGTGAGTTTTATTGCTGTGGAGCTCTGTGATACGCTCATACACACTGCACATTACTGTGAGTTTTATTGCTGTGGAGCTCTGTGATACGCTCATACACACTGCACATTACTGTGAGTTTTATTGCTACATACCCCTGGGGTGTAGGGGGATATATGGTTATCTATGTGAATGTATGGCTGTGTGTATAAATGCATGTATTTATCTTTAAACAGGCTACTGATTGTAAAATTCTGCGCCTGTGTCCTTGTCCCAGTCCGGCGTGGGCCCCTTGCCCTGCATCCAAAGGGCTGGTATTGCTCGTAGTATCGCCACATTATCTGCTGCCTGCACTGCACAAAGTAAGAATGACAGCGGCGTCTTGGCAGCTTCGAGAGATACAGGTAGGAGACTAAATATTGGTGCGGGGTAGCAAGAGGTTAAATGGGCACTCTACTCAAATTTTACCCCCCTTTTTTCCCCATTTAACCTCTTTGCTGCTGATGATGTGCAGAGCGCATCCACATGTTTTATGCAGAGGATGTACTTAGCACGTTTTGAGGTCCTGCAGCTCCGTGCCATTTCTTTATTCTTTCACAGACATTTTTCCCTCTCTCTGGGACTGCCCCTGGACACTGATATAATCGCTTACGGGTGACTATGTCAGAGTCTTTCCCACTCATTCCCCACCTGTGAAATCCCTTTACTGGAGATACTGGTGTCCTTTGGGCTGTTGTATCTCTGGCATCGTAAGGTCTACAGGGTCATATGGGGACTTCAGTGGATAGGTCAGAGTCTGCGTTATTCCCCATTGCTTCATCTAAAACAAAACCATTGTACCGGTGTGGGGAGAGGTGGGGGGGTCCTATGGACCCCTGTATCTCCATTCTTTACACTCCACAATGTTAAGTTAGGTGTCATTGGAGAGGTCAGAGCCCGGCCTTTCTAATGAGACCAAACACGAACATGTAGAAAAAATCCAAAATTTCCTCATTGCCCACTTTTAACATCTAAAGCAATGTTATTTCTCACCTCGGGATTAAACATTCACAGGGTTATTCAGAGAGCGGTGAAAAGCTGGAGAATAACTGGAGAAGTGAAAATTCTAGGTCAAAATAGCCAAACCATAAAAATTCTCCCATTTATCTCACTTTCCAAATCGGCTATTTGGTCTAGATTGTTCACTTCTCCTGCCAGTTCTCCTGGCTTTCACCTCTCTCTCAGGGTTGTTCAGAGAAAGGTGAAAACCAGGAGAATAGCAGGAGAAAAGAACAATCTAGACCAAATAGCTGATTTGGAAAGTGAGATAAATGGGAGAATTTTTCTGGTTTGGCTATTTTGACCTAGAATTTTCACTTCTCCAGTCATTCTCCTGAGTTTCACCTCTTTCTGAATAACCATGATAGTCATAAAACACAATCAGCCCCAATGCTCAGCCACTAACTGGGTTAGTCGATACTCATGGAAAATGTAATTAAAAAACAGCTGGATGGCCAAGGTTGCTGCACCTCTGAATTATACATATAGTAATGATATATTTAGGCTGAATGTGTGAGATTGCGTGCGTGTGTATGTTTGCATAAGGGTGCGCATATATATATATATATATATCTCCAATAGTCCTGCAACACCTTCCAGTATCCAAAAAGAGTCTTATGTTGGTGCTTCGCCAAAAATAGTATAGAAATGGAGGAAATGGCGGCACTCAGTCAGAAAATAAAATAAAAAAGTTTTATTGAATAATTTTAAAATATGTCCGACGTTTCGGCCCACACAGGAGCCATTTTCAAGGTGATCTAAACGTTACATGCCGATGTTTAAATAGAAAACAGTCTTAATTGAAATACCAATCAAAGAAGCCTCATTAGGCACTAGCCACAGGTGGTATGGTGCGTACCTTTGCAAAGCAGTATACATCTCATATATGGCGTCCCGTGATTACTGACGTAATCCTGTCGCTTAGCAACTAAAAACAATGCAAAGAAAACAATGCACAAAAAGAAACCCTTGAAAAAGGAAGAGGAGGAGGTATCAGCCAGAGATATACTAAATTAAAGGGTGAACACTACAGCCAGATGCCATGTATACATCCCAAAAAGTGTCAGTGTACATATGTATACATTGAGCATGATGTCAAATGAGTTATTAATACAGATCACTGTGTAGCTACTGCTTTTTAATGATGAATTATTATACACCATGGCGCCCCAGTGTTTGATCACAAACGCCAGGAAAACCAAATATATCGTATGTATTGTATATATTCATGGTATCCAAGAGTATAAACATAGCTAAATCATCGATCATATAGAAAACTAGAGAAGGAAACATATTCATTCAATCCCCTAGGTGCCACTGTATCAAGGGTCTTGATCCAATATGTTTCCCTCTGTAGCAACCGCTGAGAGCGGTTACCACCCCTAGGGAGTGGGGGGACGTGGTCAATGGCCACAAATCGAAGTGTGGGTAGTCTATGTTGGAGTGCCAAAAAATGTTTGGCCACTGCCTTATCCGTTTGGCCATCCCTATATGCCGTATTGATAGATGAGCGATGACCTCGGATACGATCTCTGAGTGTACGATCGGTCTTCCCCACGTACGCTAATCCACAGGGGCATGTGATCATATATACCACAAACTCCGTTAAACAAGTAATACGATGTTTGATTTTATAAATGCGCCCCGTATGTGGGTGTGTAAAGGAGGTTAATAAGCAGTAGCTACACAGTGATCTGTATTAATAACTCATTTGACATCATGCTCAATGTATACATATGTATACTGACACTTTTTGGGATGTATACATGGCATCTGGCTGTAGTGTTCACCCTTTAATTTAGTATATCTCTGGCTGATACCTCCTCCTCTTCCTTTTTCAAGGGTTTCTTTTTGTGCATGGTTTTCTTTGCATTGTTTTTAGTTGCTAAGGCGACAGGATTACGTCAGTAATCACGGGAAGCCATATATGAGACGTTTACTGCTTTGCAAGGTACGCACCATACCACCTGTGGCTAGTGCCTAATGAGGCTTCTTTGATTGTTTTCTATTTAAACATCGGCATGTAACATTTAGATCACCTTGAAAATGGCTCCTGTGTGGGCCGAAACGTCAGACCTATTTTAAAATGATTCAATAACACTTTTTTATTTTATTTTCTGACTGAGTGCCGCCATTTCCTCCATTTCTATATATATATATATATATATACAAGAGTTTGCAGCGATTAAATCATTGGCTCAAGACCCTACCATTGTGATTCGACCTGCTGACGAGAGGGGAGGGGTGGTAGTGCTGAATTATTCAGACTATCGTAATGACATTCTTTGTCAACTATCAGACCCCAATATGTACCAACAGTTGAAAGGGGACCCAACGGCCGATATTGCCATTAAAATACAGAAGAACCTTCAAATGGGTCTTCAACAATCTTATATCTCTGAGGAATTGCTGAAATTTCTTTCCCCTACACACCCACGTACACCGGTATTGTACACCATACCGAAGGTCCACAAGGACCCCGTGCACCCACCGGGTCGTCCGATCGTCTCGGCAATTGGAGGTTTGTTAGAACCACTGGCCAAGTGGCTTCATTCATTATTTAAATATGTTGGATACTTGTTTAAAAGACACGCATGACCTATTGCAAAAATAAAAAGCTGTTCATTTACCAGAGGGTCCCATTTCTATTCTTTCTTGTGACGTCAAGAGTTTTTATACGGTCATACCCCTGGAAGGTGGTTTGGAGGCTCTGCGTAACACTTTAATTCAATCACCACAATACAATGGTCCTCCGGTGGAATACACATTGGAACTTTTACGTTTGATCCTTACGTGGCATTTTCAGACCATGGGCACTTCCATGGGTTCCCCAGTGGCTCCTATGTATGCCAATTCATATATGCATTATTTTGAAAAAGAGCATATTATTCCTCTTTTTGGTAACTCATTGATTCTGTATACCAGATTCATCGATAGAGGTGCAACAAATGGAAAACATCATATCTCATGTGAATGCTTTGAAGCTCCCCATTCAACTTACAACGACTATCAGTTTGACCTCAGTGAATTTTCTCGATGTGCGTATTTACCGACAAGGAAATGGCATACAATATACATTATTTAGAAAACCTACGGACCGTAACACGATCCTACACGCTAATAGCTCCCATCCGGCGCACTTGAAAGAATCGATCCCGTATACACAATTTCTACGGGTCTACCAGAATAACTCAGACCAGTCTAATATTAACTCACAAATTCAGGAAATGTGGGTCAAGTTCAGAGAACGAGGATACTCTAAATTTGTATTACAACGAGCACTTCTGAAATGTGAGAATATTCAGAAATTGCCTAAAACAGAACCAGGATTCGTTTACCTCTACATTTTCTCCACACTCTCGAGAGGTACAGAGGATTGTCCATCGTAATTGACCTATAATCGCTCGTGATCAGAGTTTGCCAAAAAGCATTAGGGCGAATCCCATGAGGAGTTATCGATGATCAAGAAATTTAAGGGATATGTTGGTTAAAACTGAACCTGAGCAATGTTATGATCGCCAAATGAACACGCTGCGGAATAATGGTTGCTACAGATGCCTTGGCTGGGTGATTTGCAGCCATATGGTTCCGGGTACCAGATTTAATCATCCATATAAGACACAAAGTTACCAAATTCAACATCGTATCACATGCTTGACGGACTTCGTCGTGTACAAGATTTCTTGCCCATGTGGACTTTGTTATATTGGCAAAACTGATACCACTCTTCGGGAACGGATTCGGGGGCATCGGTCTTCTATTAGAACGGCGTACAGGGATCAATACAGTGATAAACCTGTAGCCAGGCATTTCCTTGAAACGGGACATCAATTGCCCAGGCTGAAATTCACAGCGATCGATCATGTCCCCCGATTAAGAAGGGGAGGTGATCGTAGTATCTTGTTGCTACGCAGAGAAGCTTATTGGATCAGAGAGCTGGACACTCTTTCCCCACGTGGGCTAAATGAGAGATATAGTTTGGTCCCTTTCCTATAGTTCTTATAAATTAATATGATTTGTTTCCTTCTCCTCTTACCCTCTGTGGTATAGTTTATCCTATAGGTTTGCGTATATGGATTATTTGGTTGACTGACATATGCATATTACATTTTCTTTAAATTTGCCTTTTATGTAACTTGCCAAATATCCCAAAGTTGGTTGAGGCCACAGTTCGGCCAGATAAGGCATGGTATATTTTTCAATCATATTAGCAATTCAATAAAAATCTGTTTTGCTATTCTGGCATTTAGCTATGCATACTTCAGTCAACCTTATTTTATTCCATTACGATTGATAAGAATTTTTTTTTCTATTGGAAGTGACTCCTCCATTAAACATTTTTTCTTTTTATGGCATTTTTTCTTTTTGCACACGTGTTTTTTTGTTATGACAACATTTGTGTATACATGGTTGTCATGGTGATGGTTTCAGGAGATGAAGTCGTAGCAACGACGTCAGTGGTATGGGCCGGTGTTCACGGTAGTAATATCAGGTGAAGGGAATCAGGGCGAGTAGTTGATTGTTTTTATTTTGTATATATGTGTTTCATTTTAGTGTTGCTTTATTGTCCTGAGGAAAGCCTGCGGGGAGCAGGCTGAAACGTTGACCTTCTACAGATAAAAGATTACCTTACTTCAAAGACCCAGAGTGCCACTATTTGTACATTGGATCTATTATAGTAGGCGTTGCACAGGGCATGTGTACCTGAACCCGTGAGTGCTGGATTTTCTGCACATATATATATATATATTTTCATGTGTTTGAGCTTTTGGGTGCACACCCTAATGCAATAGGCTGCGCACACCTATGAGTATCACTGTGCGTAGCGCTGCATTCTGGGGCCAGGTGCTCAGCTAGCACCGACCACGAAATGCTACGCTAACATCGGCACGCTACAGAAAATCTGCAGGCCCAGATTTCCCCATTAGCGTCTCCACGATCGCGTTAAGAATAGAGCCATAAATTTATTATGAAATGAAGATATGCAGAGAGACTCGATCACTTTGCATAGATTTGGTAAAACGGGCATTCTAGGAATGTTTCCACTCAGCACTGAATAGAATGATAATTAACTCCTTGTAGTCAGTATGTATGTATTATTTCAGGTGTAAAACGCTTCTTTTGCCAAACTGGATTTATTAATGTTTACAAACACAGTAGAATGTCCCATTTCATATATATACACGTTTTAAAAAGCAAAGAATAAATAAATCTGCACACACACTCTAAACGTGTTACTTTAATAAGAGTATCTTTTTGTTCAGCTCAGGTTTTATCAGTAAAATGTAACATTTTGGGAAAAATATACAGCCCAAAATACCAGCGCTGGAAGCCAATATGGCAAAGACCTCTACAGACACCATGTCCTTCCCTTTGGTGCTCAGATAGGCCGGGATCATGGCGATCCAGACACTGCAGAACACCAGCATGCTGAAGGTGATGTACTTGGCCTCATTAAAACTGTCCGGTAATGTCCTCACCATGAAAGCCAGAAGAAAACTCACAGCGGCCAGAAGCCCCATGTAACCCAATACAGAATAAAAGGCAGTGACTGAGCCTTCATTACACTGGATGAGGATCTTCCCGGGGTAAGAGTGCAGGTCAAACTCCTGGAAAGGAGGAGAAACTGACAACCATATCACATTGATTAGAAACTGGATAGAAGAACATATCAGGACATTGAATTAGTGACTTTGATCCCGACCCACTTTCTCCAGGAACTTCCAGGTTTTGTGGCTTTGAAAGCGATGCAGACCATGAGAGTCTTGGCCAGTAGAGAAGACACAGAGACTGAAAATATTGTCCCAAACATGGTCTGACGCAACTTGCAGGTTATATCCACAGGACGGCCGAGGAAGAGGAAGACACAGAGGAAGCTGAATAGAATGGATCCAAGAAGAAGGAAACTCAGGTTCAGGTTATTGGCTCTGACAATGGGGGTGACCCGGTAACAAATAAATATTCCCAATATCAGAAGAGTTATAAGAGAAAATAAAACTGAGATTACTGAGAAACCCAGAGCCATGATATCATTTTCATATGACAGGAAGTCATACATTTTTGGGGTACACCTTATTCTTCGTTCGTCTGGCCATTCGGTCTCAGGACACATTAAGCACTCCTCACTGTCTGTAAGAAAAGAATAACATAGAGGCTTCATTACTTAGAATTTATATAGTTACTACCTTGATAGTAAAGCGTAACCTAGGGATTATGGAGAACACAATTTTTTTTGAATGAATATATTGTCACAGGAGATCTAGGGTTTTCCCCTCATGGGTCACATAACATATTATCCCCCGAGCGGTGCCAGAGGAATACAAGAATCTACCTGTGTAGACGTTAAAACATAACTTTTAATTGTTGGACCAAATAGTGTTATTTAAAAAACAATGAACATGCCACAAATTTGTGTCACAAACAAAACAAAAGCATCACATAATAAAACGAAATCCACTGTATATCCCTCTGTATAACCTGCTTTTTAAATCAGTACTTTGGCCTTAGGTATCTGTTATGTTCACATACATAGAAATAGCCAGGCCACCACCATTTTAGCAGGGGGAAATAAAAGAGAAGAGCCCATGGAAACAAGAGTCAAGTAAGCACAACAGACCCAAATATTTGTTCTGAATAATCACTAAGTAGAAAGAGGCTGCAAATACAGCACAGTGCTTTAATATTTCTTATCTACCTCACGGTAGATAGATTTCCCTACTTAATACCGGCAACATTACCTTCATTCCTACTAAATAGCTCTCAGATTGATTTTTAACAAACCCAGGGGTGCGCGTAGGAGACAGAGACTTTTGTTAAAAATCAATCTGTGAGCGATTTAGTAGGAATGAAGGTAATGATGCCGGTATTAAGTAGGGAAATCTATTTACTGTGAGGTAGCTAAGAAATCTTAAAAAAGCACCTTGCTGTATTTGCAGACTCTTTCTACTTTGGGTCTGTTGTGCTTATTTGACTCTTGTTTCCCTAGTCTTTCTTCTTTTTTATTTCCCCCTGCTAAAATTGTGGTGGCCTAGCTATTTCTGTCTGCTTATGCACCGTATGTGGTACTGGTCTTTCTGGTTATGAGTCCAATATGCAGGTTTGGGGATGTACACAGACTGGTGGATGGAGAGGGGTTGTTGGAAAACCAGACAGGAGGGCTGTGGGACAGGACACATTAGGACTTACTGGGTTGCTGAGGGTAGTTGGAATGCAGTCCTTGTGTGCTGACCGCACAGGAGATCCAGATATGAGGGTTGAAGCACAGTTGCTCTTGGGAGAGCACGGTGGGTCTTGGAAGGTACACAGTGGGTCTTTGGAAGTGTGATAAGGTGAGGGGAATTGTGTGTAATGGTGTGTACATTCCCCCTGTGTTTTTGAGCAGGCATTGGGAGGTTTGAATCCAAGAGGAAATAACGTGTTTTAAATTGTTTCCCTGTGCTGCAAGGTTTCCCCACCTGCTAATTAAATACCCTTAAATAATTCCTGGGTGTGGGGAACTGGTGAGAAGGAAGTAAGGAGGTTGATTGATTGAGAGAGACACACAGACAGACAGAGAGATCAGCAGCAGCAGCAAACACGGTGAAGCTCTGAGGTTGGCAAAGTTTTACTTTAGGTTATTTTCCCAAGGTAGGGAGGGACATTTTTGTTTAGTCAGTACTCAGACGAGTTAGGCTTTGTTAACTGTTATATTTTGTTTTGTATGCTGGAGTGCCACAATAAAACTCAGCAATTTAAAGAGACTGTTTCCGCGCCATAATTGCCCTAGAGGACTGCGCTATAGCGCCCCAAGTGACATATGGTGGAGGATGCGAACATAGTGCCAACAGGTCTGTGGGCATAGAACATTGAAAAGTGCCTGGTGAAACCGTGTGGTGAACAGCTGAAGGCTTAATCAGCACGGTGCTGCTGCAAAGAAAAAAAAGGGGTGTTCCTTGCACGTTTAAACACATTCCATGCGGAGGCTTATTTCTCCCCATTTGGCTGTTGTAATGGAGGATTTGGTGAAAGCCTTGGTACAGGCAACTGCTGTACAGCAAGAAACCAACCGCTTATTGGCTGCACAAGTGGAAAGCGTTAGGGAAGCTCAGCAGGAAGACAGAGAAATCTTCACAAATGCTTTGCAGCAAGCCTTACAGCCTGGTATGGTGAGCTCTCCTGCGGACAGGGAGCAGCGTATTTGAGCATCTGACTTTCTGCACAAGCTGCCTGAGGCAGATGATGTGGAGGCCTATCTCACGACCTCTGAGCAGGTCGCCGACAGAGAAAATTGGCACCTTGAACAGTGGGCAGGACTGTTGGCTCCATGTCTGAGTGGGGAGTCCCAGAAAGCCTATGAGGATCTGCCTTACAGCCAAGCTCAGGACTACACACACCTGAAAAGAGAAATCTTAATGCGTATTGGAATAACCCCCACGCTATGAGCTCAAAGGTTTCATAAGTGGGCTTAGGACATGGAAAAGCCTACTAGAACTCAAATGTATGAGCTGCTGAGATTTGCGCATAAATGGTTGCAACCAGAGACAAACTCGCCAACAAAAATCATGGAGATGCTGGTTATGGACCGCTTCCTCAGGAATTTGCCTACATGGCTGCGACAGTGAGTCAGCCAAGGAGACCCAAAGGATCCTGAGGAGATGATGTGTCTGGTTGAGCGGTATGTGACTGCAAAGGAGCTGCACACCCATGAACCTCAGCCTAAGCCCAGACCTCCTAACAGCTGGGCAAATAGGAAACCTGGCAACAAAGGACAAGGCCCTGTGCCCAGCATGGAGTTACATGATTATGGTGGTAAACGGTACCAAAGGGATCGGAAATGGGTGCCAGACCAAACCAAGGAGCAAATACCGTAATATGTTTCAGGAGCCATTTGCCAGGACATATTGATCGCAATTGCCATCAGGGTGATGAGCCCATGCAGTGCAACATAGGAGCACAAACCCTGCATAAGACTGTGTTAACCTATTCAAAACTAAGTGTGTGGTAACCAGTACTGTGAACATTAACCATTTAAGGACTGTGAGGGTTGAAGGGAAGGGTGTTCAAGTTCTCCTTGATTCCGGGAGTGAGGTTACTCTGGTAAAGAGCGCGCTGCTCTTGCCTGAACAGCTTGATTACAGTCAAACGATTAGTATAGTGTGTATACATGGGGACACCCATTCGTACCCCACGGCTGATGTGGAAAGAAACACTGATGTGGGGAAAGTTTAATGTAAAGTCGGGGTAGTACCTGTATTGCCTTATGATGTTGTGATAGGAAGAGACTTTCCTCAGTTCTGTCCATTATGGGAAAAGTCCTCATTACAGCAGAAATTGTGCTCTGAGGAGGAGCAGGAGGTAGAGGGGTCAGATGCTATTTTCCCTTTCTCTACTATTGATTGGGAGCCTGGCAGAGAGCCAGAGTCTCCCGTGGTATGTTTTGGCGATGACGAGGATGCGCCCCATAATGATGATCCTGTAGAAGTGGAGCTTTGGGATATTGGAGTCCATCCTGGCAACTTCCGAGCTGCCCAGTGGGAGGACTCAACTTTGGCTATGGCCAGAGACAATGTGCAAGTCATAGAGCATGATCAGGTGAACCCTGAGAAACCGTTATGTTTTCCCTATTTTAAAGTTAGAAATAATTTGCTTTACAGGGTGGAGCAAAAAGGGGCTGAGGAGCTGGAACAGTTGTTGGTTCCAGAGACCCACAGAAATACTGTTTTGAAACTGGCTCACAACCATGTGCTAGGAGGTCACCTGGGAGCGGATAAAACACTGGAAAGGGTTCTTAGGCGATTCTATTAGCCAGGTACTTTTGCTGCCGTTGAAAGGTTTTGTAAATCTTGCCCAGAGTGTCAGCTCAAGGCTCCGAGTAAGGGTTTCCGCAACCCTCTTGTACCCCTACCTGTCATAGAGGTAACATTTGAGCGAATTGGTATGGACTTAGTAGGACCGTTGCTTAAGTCCGCTAGGGGGCACCAATATATCTTAGTCATTGTAGACTATGCCACACGGTATCCTGAGGCGGTGCCTTTATGAAACACCTCCTCTCAGAATATCGCCAAGGAGTTAATGCTGATGTTTGGCAGAGTGGGCATCCCAAAGGAGGTCCTTACGGACAAGGGAACTTTCATGTCTAGAGTTATGAAGGAGCTAAGTAGACTTCTTAACATCAAACAATTGAAAACATCGGTACATCACCCACAAACCGATGGCCTGGTGGAGAGCTTTAATAAAACCTGTCCTACAAGACCCTCACTAACTCAGCTCCCCACTACCTGTCCTCACTAATCACCAAATACACCCCAGCCCACTCCCTAAGATCAAACCGTGACCTGCGCCTAGCGTCTCCCTGCATCACCTCTTCCCATGATAGACTGTAGGACTTCTCACGCGCAGCCCCCATTCTCTGGAACGCTCTCCCTCGTACGGTCAGACTTTCCCCTAATTTCTCTTCCTTCAAACGCTCTCTTAAATCATTCCTATTTAGAGAAGCCGACCACCCGACTCACTGACGCAACCATCAATTACTCTCACCTTGCAGTCCTCTCCTCTGGTTTCCAACCCCAACCCTTCTAGATTGTGAGTTCCTATGGGAATAGGGCCCTCATCTCCTCCTGTACTATTTGTCAAATGTTGTTCAATGTATTGTAACCCTGTCTATACTGTGCTTATTGTACAGCGCTGCGGAATATGCTGGCGCTTTATAAATAAAGAATAATAATAAAACTCCAAAATCCATTCTACGTAAAGTAGTAGATAAAGATGGAAAGAACAGGGATTGTCTGTTGCCTTACCTACCGAATGTTCTCTATTCGGGAAGTTCCACAACCTTCCATTGGGTCTTCGACATTTGAACTACTGTATGGCAGACATCCCAGGAGTATTCTAGATATTGCCAAATAGACATGGGAACAAGAGTATACTCCTCACCACAGCGTTATAGAACATGTTGCCCAAATGCAAGACCGAATAGAAGCAGTCCTGCCTATAGTCAGAAAAAACATGGAGAAATCTCAAAGGGCTCAGCAAGCCAGTTACAATAGAAATGCGCGGTTACGAAATTCAAACTAGGGGACAGGGTTCTGGTCCTGATCCCTACTGTTGAGAGTAAATTTCTAGCCAGCTGGCGAGGGCCATATGAGATTGTAGAACAAGTAAACGAGGTGAACTATAAAGTAAGCCAGCCAGGTAGGCAGAAGGCGGAACAGATCTACCACATTCATTTATTGAAACCCTGGGTAGAGCGTGATGCTGTCTTGACTTGTAAAGGTAAACCTGCTACTGCTACTAGCAGGAAGGAACCTGATGTATATATTGCTGAGACTCTTGCCCTTCATCAGAAGCTGAAGTGAAGGAGTTTGTGTCTAAAAACAGGGATGTGTTTTCCCCAGTATCAGGAAAAATGCACGTGATCACTCATAATATCATTACAGAGCCTGGAAAGAAGATTAATCTAAAAACCTTACAGGATCCCAGAGGCTAGAAGGGAGGCAGTTAGCGCAGAGGTGAAAAAGATGCTCGAGTTGGGTTTTATAGAAGTCTCACAAAGTGAGTGGAGCAACCCAATTGTGTTGGTGCCCAAGTCGAATGGGGAAATACGGTTTTGTAATGACTTCCGTAAACTGAATGAGATTTCGAAGTTTGATGCCTACCCTATGCCTCGGGTTGATGAGCTTATTGAGAGGTTGGGTAGAGCCAGATACCTAAGCACACTGGATTTGACCAAGGGCTACTGGCAGGTTCCCTTGGCAGCGAGAGCAAAGGAAAAGACAGCCTTTTCTATACCTGAGGGGTTATTGCAGTACAGAGTACTGCCATTTGAGTTACATGGTGCCCCAGCCACATTCCAGCGTATGATGGATAGGATATGTCAGGTATATTAGAAGGGAAAAATTAAATTGGATGCCTGTAGCCATCTTGTTTTTAAATAGAAAGTCTTTTCTTTTTCAATTTTCCCTAGTTTTATAAATGAACGGAGATTTTTTTTTTTAAATAGTTCACGGCTAGGTGGCCAGACATGAGGGAACCTTAAAATGTCTTTATGTGATATAATGCCGAGCTAAGTAACAGAGAAAAGAATTCAACTGATAAAGAGACCCAGTAAAATTTTGAGAGGAGTAAGGAAATAAATCTAATTTGGATAGGACAGACTTAAAGTCTACATTGAAAATAGAGGGTCTTTGTAAGTCAAGTTGACCTCTTGACCTGAGATAAGAGATATTAAAATTAAATGTGGAAATAAATTAGAAGTGCAACGCTGCCCTCTAGAGGATAGTAAATATTATATTTAATATAGAGAATAAGTTGCCAGTGACGTCAAATTGACTATAATTGAAGCTACACTGTTCGTTACAAGACAGAGCATTGCAGGCAGATCACGCATGCAGACTTACATGACAATGCATTCAGACTTCCAGGACACATAGGGCATTGAGGCATTCACGCAGATTCACGCAAGCAGACCATCGCTAGGAGATCACCCCAGGACAATGCACTCAAGATTTCACACCAAATCTCTATCTCACACCAAATCTCTAACTCACATGCATTGATTATCTGAAATAATTTTCAATAATTCCAAAACAATCAAAGAATTCATAGGCTGTAACTTTTGGACAGGTAATGTATGAAAGCAAATTAAGTAATTAATGCAATTATACACTGTATATATTTGGAGTATTTCTTGCAACAGATAGATCTAACGTCTTCAAAATATTTCTATATCTGCAGATAGAGATATGAATTGGATATAAGGATTTATCCTAAAGATACTGTTGCAAAGACTGATATACCGATATATATATATATATATATATATTGAATTTGGAAATTACTGTGATTGAAATTCATAAGCAAGGAATTATATAACTACAATATAAAAAGCAGAAGATTAGAAGCTTAATTCTCTATTAGGGGAGGATTCACTAAATAAGTTTTTATTACTTAACATTTTAAAAATAGAATAAGTGATAGCTCATCTTTTATTGATCCATGTAGTATAGAGAGATACATATATCTCTACAAGATCTAGCTTGTTAAACATTGGTTTGCTGGGAAATATATGTTTAATTTTCGTTAAGCAGAAATGTATATTAACCATTTGTGTATAGTTACTAACTGATAAGATAAATGATATTAATCATTTATGCAGTTACTAACAGGTGATACATATATTGGGAAGCTAGTGTCTATGTGCTGATGGATGGATTGTGGTTTATAAATTTTTGTTTATGATATGAGATTTGAAACATTTGTATACGTAATAAATATATATATTTTTATCCGATTAGTGTATTCTTCAAAGCAAAACACAGACAATTAAAAGAATTTAGGAGAATTTCTAGGAAATATAAACGATTGATATTTGTGTCTCGTATAAGTTTCTTATTGAATAATAATCCCAACAGATACTGAGGCCCCATCGAGAGTATGCAGCTGCATACCTTGACGACGTTGTGATTCACAGTGAGGACTGGGTAACACATCTGTCCAGGGTTCAAGCAGTAGTGGATAGTATCCGGGCTGCTGGTCTTACGGCTAACCCTGCTAAGTGTTCTTTGGGTTTGGAGGAGGTCAAATATCTGGGATATACAATTGGTCGCGGGCTCCTCAAACCCCAGCAAAGTAAGGTGGATGCCATTGCGAATTGGCCAGGTCCTGTCACCAAGAAGCAAGTGAGAGCATTCTTGGGTTTAACCGGATACTATCGACAGTTCATTCCCAGTTTTGCTACCATTGCCAGCCCTTTGACAGAGCTCACCATAGCTAAAGCCCCATAATGGTCAAGTGGACCACGGAGGCAGAACAGATCTTGAAAGAAGCCTTGTGTGCTAGCCCTATTTTGGTAGCTCCAGATTTCTCAAAGCAATTTGTTGTACAAGCAGATGCATCAGATGTGGGTCTGGGTGCCGTTCTCTCTCAAGTGCATGGAGGAGAGGAACGTCCAGTTATGTGAAGGAGTGTGGTTTCTGTGTGGTGCTACTAATGGATCTATTATTAAGTGCAAAAGTGGATTTGTCAGTGATAAAGATTATATCAATTTATTAAAGTGCTGGGCAGGATTTAAAGATTAAATGTCTAAAAGTGCTGTTTTATATAATTATATATAATTTAAGTGTACCTAATACTATTAATAAAGTGCTAAATTAAAGTGCTGTGCATAAACAGATCTTAGTGATTCCGAATCGATTATCAATTATTGCAGTTAAACCTAATAAAAAGACCCCTAAAGTGCTATATGCGACACAATAATTTAAGTACATAAGCAACTGCTATTATCAATGAATACTGTATGTATAAAGTCTTGATAATACTATGCTACAGTGATTAAAAGTTGATTCTGTAAATCGAGTGATACAATCTTAAAAGTAACTTATAAATATAGTTGTGCGAAAGGGATTAGTACTCAAGCTGGTGTTTGATTTTCCACCAGCTTGAGTACTTCTTTGTGGATATGGAGCCTAAGAAGGGGAATCGGTGTCCCCTATACATTCACTGATCGCCTGCTGTTTGGTGCCGTTTTCTTAAAACAGGCACTGGAAAATGTGAGTAAAAGTCTTCTTCTGCACTTTATCTGTTTATTCTAAACAGTCTACACAGAGTTTATTCTTCTT
>RXON01004085.1:0-31708 GCA_009667805.1 Leptobrachium leishanense | reverse complement strand
CTAAGGGGCCCCATGAGCTTACAATCTAAGGGGCCACATGATTTTACAATCTAAGGGGTCCCACGAGTTTACAATCTGAGGGGTCCCACGAGTTTACAATCTGAGGGTCCGGTTCCCATGAGCTTACAATCTAAGAGGGAAGAGGAACCTACTCTAATATATAAATTCCTTTGTAATGCGCTGTCAGCTGTGTGCGCACCCATCACAGCTGCTCAGTCGGCCCTCCTGTTGCGGATGGGATGGCGATGGACGTGTTACAAACGTATTTATATAGAGAGATACTCTTGGATAGGACATTGGAAAGAAACTATGTGGACTTGAATTCTGACCTGGCGACAACAACAATAGACTGCCCTCTGGGCAGGCTTTCCACCTAGTCTATACTATAATTGAGTAAGCTAAAAACTGTCCGTCGCCAAAAGCCGTCTGCGCATGCGCGACGGACATTTGAAAGCGACCGTTAAAACACACAGGTAGCTGCGCGTGCCGGCCGCGTGAAAAAAAAAAAAACGGCACGAGCCGCGCGCAGCTACCCGTGTGTTTACACGGCCAGATGCCCCGATCCTCCAGCGGTGACCGTCCTCCGGATGCCGGCGGGCCTCCAGGCTCAGGCGAGCCCCCGGCTCGGTTTGGGCCTACAGGCCCAGCCGAGCCGGGGACTCGCCTAAGCCTAGAGGTCCGCCGAGCAGGCCGCCGGCAGCCGGTCACCACTGGAGGATCGGGGCCGAAGTTCCCAAAACATACATAACCCCATAAGTCGGCCCTGAGCTCCAGCGGAGACCTCCTCCGGCTGCCGCTGGCTGCTCGGCGGCCTCTAGGCTTAGGCTAGCCCCCGGCTCGGTTTGGGCCTACAGGCCCAGCCGAGCTGGGGACTCGCCTAAGCCTAGAGGCCCGCCGAGCAGCCAGCGGCAGCCGGAGAAGGTCACCGCTGGAGGATCGGGGCCGAAGTTCCCAAAAAATACACCCCAAAATCGGCCCTGAGCTCCAGCGGAGACCTCCTCCGGCTGCCGCTGGCTGCTCGGCGGGCCTCTAGGCTTAGGCGAGCCCCCGGCTCGGTTTGGGCCTACAGGCCCAGCCGAGCCGGGGACTCGCCTAAGCCTAGAGGCCCGCCGAGCAGCCAGCGGCAGCCGGAGAAGGTCACCGCTGGAGGATCGGGGCCGAAGTTCCCAAAAAATACACCCCAAAATCGGCCCTGAGCTCCAGCGGAGACCTCCTCCGGCTGCCGCTGGCTCCTCGGCGGGCCTCTAGGCTTAGGCGACCCCCTGGCTCGGTTTGGGCCTACAGGCCCAGCCGAGCCGGGGACTCGCCTAAGCCTAGAGGCCCGCCGAGCAGCCAGCGGCAGCCTGAGAAGGTCACCGCTGGAGGATCGGGGCCGAAGTTCCCAAAAAATACACCCCAAAATCGGCCCTGAGCTCCAGCGGAGACCTCCTCCGGCTGCCGCTGGCTGCTCGGCGGGCCTCTAGGCTTAGGCGAGCCCCCGGCTCGGTTTGGGCCTACAGGCCCAGCCGAGCCAGGGACTCGCCTAAGCCTAGAGGCCCGCCAAGCAGCCAGCGGCAGCCGGAGAAGGTCACCGCTGGAGGATCGGGGCCGAAGTTCCCAAAAAATACACCCCAAAATCGGCCCTGAGCTCCAGCGGAGACCTCCTCCGGCTGCCGCTGGCTGCTCGCGGGCCTCTAGGCTTAGGCGAGCCCCCGGCTCGGTTTGGGCCTACAGGCCCAGCCGAGCCGGGGACTCGCCTAAGCCTAGAGGCCCGCCGAGCAGCCAGCGGCAGCCGGAGAAGGTCACCGCTGGAGGATCGGGGCCGAAGTTCCCAAAAAATACAACCCAAAATCGGCCCTGAGCTCCAGCGGAGACCTCCTCCGGCTGCCGCTGGCTGCTCGGCGGGCCTCTAGGCTTAGGCGACCCCCCGGCTCGGTTTGGGCCTACAGGCCCAGCCGAGCCGGGGACTCGCCTAAGCCTAGAGGCCCGCCGAGCAGCCAGCGGCAGCCTGAGAAGGTCACCGCTGGAGGATCGGGGCCGAAGTTCCCAAAAAATACAACCCAAAATCGTCCCTGAGCTCCAGCGGAGACCTCCTCCGGCTGCCGCTGGCTGCTCGGCGGGCCTCTAGGCTTAGGCGAGCCCCCGGCTCGGTTTGGGCCTACAGGCCCAGCCGAGCCGGGGACTCGCCTAAGCCTAGAGGCCCGCCGAGCTGCCAGCGGCAGCCGGAGGAGGTCACCGCTGGGGATCAGGGCCGAGGTTCCCAAAACATACTCACCGACATCGGCCCTCCTGCGATGGCGGTCCCCTTGCAGCATCCTCTCTCTCTCCGTTGTTCGCCGGAATGACGTCACGAAAGCCTTTGACCCCGGGGGTCAAAGGCTTCCGTGACGTCATCCCGGCGACCAACGGAGAGAGAGAGAGGACGCTGGAAGCGGGACCGCCATCGCTGGAGGGCCGATGTAGGTGAGTATATCCACGAGCGGGGGGCCATATCCACGAGCGGGGGGCCATATCCACGAGCGGGGGGCCAATATCCACGAGTTGGGGCAGTATCCACGTGCTGGGGCAATATCCACATGCTGGGGCGATATCCACGAGCTGGGGCAGTATCCACGTGCTGGGGCGATATCCACGAGCTGGGGCAGTATCCACGAGCTGGGGCAGTATCCACAAGCTGGGGCGATATCCACGTGCTGGGGCGATATCCACGTGCTGGGGCAGTATCCACGTGCTGGGGCAGGATCCACGTGCTGGGGCAATATCCACGAGCTGGGGCAGTATCCACGAGCTGGGGCAGTATCCACGAGCTGGGGTGATATCCACGAGCTGGGGCGATGTCCACGTGCTGGGGCAATATCCACGTGCTGGGGCAGTATCCACGAGCTGGGGCAGTATCCACGAGCTGGGGCAATATCCACGTGCTAGGGCAGTATCCACGAGCTGGGGCAGTATCCACGAGCTGGGGCAATATCCACGTGCTGGGGCAATATCCACGAGCTTGGGCAGTATCCACGAGCTGGGGCAGTATCCACGAGCTGGGGCAATATCCACGTGCTGGGGCAGTATCCACGTGCTGGGGCAGTATCCATCCATGTGCTGGGGCAGTATCCACGTGCTGGGGCAGTATCCATCCACGTGCTGGGGCAATATCCACGTGCTGGGGCAGTATCCACGTGCTGGGGCAATATCCACGACCTGGGGCAGTATCCACGAGCTGGGGCAGTATCCACGAGCTGGGGCAATATCCACGTGCTGGGGCAATATCCACGTGCTGGGGCAGTATCCACGTGCTGGGGCAGTATCCACGTGCTGGGGCAATATCCACGTGCTGGGGCAATATCCACGTGCTGGGGCAATATCCACGTGCTGGGGCAGTATCCACGTGCTGGGGCAATATCCAGGAGCTGGGGCAGTATCCACGAGCTGGGGCAGTATCCACGAGCTGGGGCAATATCCACGTGCTGGGGCAGTATCCATCCACGTGCTGGGGCAATATCCACGTGCTGGGGCAATATCCACGAGCTGGGGCAGTATCCACGAGCTGGGGCAATATCCACGTGCTGCGGCAATATCCACGTGCTGGGGCAATATCCACGTGCTGGGGCAATATCCACGTGCTGGGGCAGTATCCACGTTCTGGGGCAATATCCACGTGCTGGGGCAGTATCCACGAGCTGGGGCAATATCCACGTGCTGGGGCAATATCCACGTGCTGGGGCAGTATCCACGTGCTGGGGCAATATCCACGAGCTGGGGCAGTATCCACGAGCTGGGGCAGTATCCATGAGCAGGGGCAGTATATCCACAATAGACTGCCCTCTGGGCAGGCTTTACAACTAGTCTGAAATAAAAGAGTAACATTTCCAGAGTTTACCTTTTTAAATTTTCTTTCAAACGTAAAATAATAATAAAATAATTTTAATTAATATATGGACCGCCAATATTGTGAAATTTCTAGTTTATAGTGTTATCACTGAAGGAGAAATAGAGGTTGTTTTTTATCGGTAGTTGGGGCAGATAATAACACATTAAAAAGTTTAAAAAACCTTGCTTGCACGGAATGTTATGGTATTTTCATTCCCAATTTCTATTGCAGTGGTCAATGTGATGGGGCTGACTGTAGTGGTACGTATTGGACTTCTTTGACTTTATGTCAATGGAATGGAAAATAATGTGGTGTGAGGCTGGTGTCAGACGAGCGCACTATGTGCGCCTGTACTGACATGCATCCTGGCATTCGTTGCAGTATTGTGACGCTGCGACGGGGCCGGCCACATGCTGTTGCGCGCATGAATTGTGCATACGACAGCGGCGTGCTGCAGGCCTCCCCTGTTGAAGCGCTGGGACATGCGTTCAATGGGGCTGCAAAGCGTGATCCTCCATAGGAGCAGGGCCGGATTAACATAGGGGCTGATGGAGCAGCAGCTCCAGGCCCATGCCCCAGAATAGGTGCAGAAACAGGATAAATATGTCTGCAATGATGGGCAGTTGGAACCCTGTATCTCCAACTCCATAGCAGCTACAGAGCCTTGTTAGGTATCACTGGAAAGGCCAGGGCATGACCTTTGCAATGATATCAAACATGGCCAGGTTTTATGTAATAATAAAAATAAAATAAGAAAAATGTCTTTATTTTTTGTTTTCTTTCTAACACAGCAATATTTTTCTCTTTTCAATTCTAAAGTGAACAATGATGCTGCACTAACTCACCATCTCATTTCTCATGTCACCAACAAGTGTGGAGTTGATGGCACAATCCGTTGCTACGAATTGTTACATCAAAAACTTAAACCGCTGCACTGTGGTGAAGAGCACAGGAGGGGAGGAAGACTTTAGAACCCTGCATCACTAATCTTTACACCTCACAAGGTCAAGTGAGGTGTCATTGGACAGGACAGAGCCTGGCCTTTGCATTGATACCAAACGTGACAATGTAAAATCTGAAAGAAAAGAAACAAAAAACACTTTATTTATTTATTTTTAGTTACAAAGCGATGGCATTGTCCATTTGTCACGTATAAAATGAGCAATACCACTGCCATTACTCATCTTTTAATTTCCCAAGCTGGGAGCAAGGTCAGTGTTTTATACATAGTCATATTATTCATCCATCCTCCAAAACACAAGGGAACTATTTAATTATTTTTTCCATTTTTTGGTTAAAAGTGTATATTTTCTCTGAAAAATGCAGTAACGGGTTCCCATTTAATTTTTTTAACAAGAATGCCCTATAGAATATATAACCACGAAGGTTTGGATGACAAAATGTTAAAAAAATATTTTACACGCTGTAAATGATTGAAATCTGAATGGAAATTTCCTCACACAGTATCTGCCTGGTTAGATATACCCGTATCTGTACTATTAAATAATCTAAAATATGTTTTCATTTGACTAAATTCCAGAAAAGCCCACCAAAATATTCATCTGCAGACCCATAGAGATCTTAATCCGGCCCTGCATAGGGGGATCGAGCCTTGCAGCGCTGAGCGCACTAACTGCGCTCAGCGAGTTGACCAGACGGGCGTCAGAGTGGAAGGAATGTCCACTCTCACGGACGATCCTTCTGGTCTTAAAAACGCTCATCTGACCCCAGCCTAAGGCTAGGGTCAGACGAACGCATTTTTAATGTCGTCCGTGAAAAAGTTTGGACGTATTTTTTCACGGAATACGCGATAGCGGTCATACGATGCGCATTTTCGGCCGTGATTTTGTACGGATCGTCAATAAAACTCTTTTTGCGTCTGGACGTTATGTTGGCGGGACATTAACAGCGTCTGACATCTCCTAATCATGCACACACGCCGCTAGCGGACGCAGTGCACTCTGTACGTCAGTACTAGCGGTATCACGTTCGGAAAAATGCGTTTGTTTGCCGCTTGCGTTGTGCGGCCGCACTTTCGTGCGGCCGTACTTCATATATTGTGCAGGAGGGGTGGGGTCGCGCCTATTCCCCGAAGGGTTGGCTGCAACCACCAAATGCATCCAGCCCAAACACATGTGTAGAACATAACAAAGAAAAAAATGTCATCTGCGCTTACTCCAATTATACCGTGTGAAACTAAACACAATTAGAGGTTTGGTTTCTTATTAATGGCCATTAAAAGACTAGCTCGCCCGCCAACGTCACGGCACCTCTATAAGGGCGAGTCCTAACCAAAATGAAAACACAGGCTGCTGTATAGCAAACCATACCTGCTCATGCTGCTTGTCAAACATGAGGTAGACTGGTGGGCCTTTATTTATGATCCCCCAGAAACAAAATCCACTTTGGGATCAAAACAAAGACACGGAGCGGAGTCTTGCTGCAGGGATGACCTGGCTGGAAGTACATTGAAACATACATAGTGCAGGAGGGGTGGGGTCGCGCCTATTCCCCGAAGGGTTTGCTGCAACCACCAAATGTATCCAGCCCAACAACATGTGTAGAACATAACAAAGAAAAAAATGTCATCTGCGCTTACTCCAATTATACCGTGTGAAACTAAACACAATATATTGCCCGTCATTGGCCGTCATTTGCTGCTACTACGGCCGTGATAAAGTGCGGCTGCACGCGCGTTCGCACTGCATTCGTCTGACCCTAGCCTAAGGCATGAGTGGATAGAATGTAGTATATGTTGATATAAGCCAAAAAACAGACAATTAAAACCCCTGCATGGTTGGAATCACTGAAGGGATCATTTTGGCATATACAACATTTTCATTTTGTTCTCCTCAATCCCGTGCAGCCAGCATTTTTCATTCATCTTACATTATTGCGCAAGAGGTCTGACATCACTACTGGTCTGTAGTATGGCTATTACGCAGCTGATTATATGAGCATTATAGTTTACATGTGTGTTCTAATCCTATTGGAACTGGAAAAGAAAAACATCTCCAATAGTAACACTGCTTCAATCAGACTGTCATATGGAATACCGTGGATGTCAATCTGATTTAACATATGTGGAGCTATCCGGCACAGGTGTTCCTATTATTATCTGGTGCATTAAAGAGCGCTAGGTCAAACTGATAAAAACTCTGCACGACAATTTACAATTTCTAGCCTCATTGGTCTAATAAAAGCCATTCCAACGAGATTCATCTTGTGTCTTTCCAATGGCTGTCTATATAATTTCCTTGGACTGGCTCCAAGCAAGTCACTTGTGGCAGCGTACACTCGTCCAAAAATTGTTATAACATTAATGTTCCCAGTAAATTTCCTTGCCAAGATCTTTTCTTTGAGCAGACAACCTATATTAATCCCAGTTAGGATTCTAAAACTTGTCCACTGATTGTTCTGTTTCATTTTTTTTATTAATAATTCATTTTTAAATCTATCTTGCTACAAATCGTTTTATTCTTTTACATGAAGTATAATCAGAGTCCTTTTCCAAATACTCTATATATTTGCAACTCATCACTATTTTGGAGTTAGGAAAATACAGTTGCAGTTATTATTATAGGGATCGCCCTAAATACATTCTATCTACTACCACATGCAACATGAGTCTCTGTAAATCCTCCACAAGGCTTGCAAATAATGTCATTTATTCATTTTTTACCTGAGAATATAGTGCAGCTAATGTTTTGAATTCTGTTTTACATCAGAGCTTTCTGGCATCCTCTATCTCTCTGTAAGATGATTTTTTCCCCCGTTTTCTATCTGAATTCCATGCTATTGCAACGCAGCTGCTTTCTATAAAATGAACTTCCCTTCCCTATCTCCAATAATGTTGGACAATGCAGCAGAAATTCCCACCCCCTGCTGTTTACAAGGTAAAAAAAAAGACCACAAATATAATCTAGAGCAGTGGTTCTCAACCTGTGGACCCTCAGGACCCGCAGTTGTCCTTGGTCATTAAGTCGCAACCCAAAAATAATTGAATTTCTGAAACATTATAATTTATTCCACAAAACGTGTACAATATTCTACAATGTATGCACTTTGTAAACAAACAGGGATTCTTTCCAAAAAGGATAGTGCAGTAATCACAGCACTAGTGAAAACAAAAGTGTTTGCTGTAAAATAAACTACAGTAATTGAAACATACGAAGATAACTTATTGAAAAACTGGGGAAGCTTCTTGCTCTTAATAAGTGTCTCAAAGTCTGGGGTGATGGTAGACAAAGCAACTCTAATTGAAATCACTACTGAATGAATAAAATATTATAAAAAAAACAACTTAACAAGCTCACCTGCTCCATGCTCCCCCGCCGTCTGTCTCTACGCACATTATTTTTTCGCAGCAGCCTCCCCTCCCTGAGCCTACGCAATTTGCGTAGCTGAACGCTACGCTAATCACATAAACTCAATCTGGCCAAGAGATTGAGGTCTGCAGCACGCGTCTGACGTCGCCTACTTCCTGAATCTACGCTTTGCAGTCCCTCAGAGACGGACTGAAGAACAATGGAATAGCTTGGACCACTGGGAAAGCACCATTGGTCCAAGTCATTCAAAAAACACCTCCATGGTAGGCTGGCCTCCCATGCATTGATTGACGCACTACAGTCATGTGACTGTCCTCATCTCGCACAGTCAGTGGGTGTGGGTCTGTGCTCGGGGTGTGACTGTTCACTGTGTCAGCACCTCCTCCCTGCAGAAGGAGGGGGTAGTGCGCGGCTGCTATATCTGGCTGAATGAGAGATTTATAGAGTAAAAGGGAGAGAGTGATAGAGGGAGAAAGGAGAGAGTTGAGGAGAAATAGAGAAATGGAGAGGAAGACACGGATACAAGGACAGATGGAAAAATACACAGGACACACACACATAGATGGACAGACAGAGTACCAGATATTCAGAAAGAAGGCTGCATAAATAGGTAAAAGGACAGATTAACAAAAGGACAATCAAATATACATAGGGAGCCCCCCCCTTTACCCAACAGCCTTTTGCTTCACTGAGATGTGCATTGTGCACAGTGGCTCATATGTTGTGAGTACAGAACTGCTGCCAGTTACTGAGTCCCACCCCCACACCTTCCCATTACAGACCCCCCCCCACCTTGCAATTACAGAGTATCTTACCTGATGCAGTGGGCCCCAGGTGGCACCCGGGAACATTCAGAGGTAAGATGCATCAGCGGGTCCCAGGCATTAGAGAGGGGCACTTGCCCCGCGACCCAGTCCGCCCCTGGTCACGACCCACTTTTGGGTCACGACCCACCACTTGAGAAACACTGATCTAGAGATCTGACTAGGAAATTGGATCATCTCTTTGCTTGCCAAAAATAAGTAAATACTTTTAATTGCTAAAAGGCTTATTTTACCCCTTTAAATTATTCAATGCTGAGAATGGCCCTGTAAGATTTTCTTTTTTCTAGGTAAATTGAATCACTGGTTCTGGTACTTTTATATCAAATGCTGGATTAACCCTTTCGCTGCTGAGGCTTTTCCCGCCCCTATGCTGAGGTCATTTTTACCTGTTTTGCGCATCATGTTTAAACGTGTTTTGAAGGCTTATTTTAGTATATGACCCAGACATATTATATATCGTTCTTTCCGTCAGACTCGGTAGATTCATAATATGTCATTATTATATGTATACGTTATGTCATGTCTGTATATTATAACAAAAAATGCAATAAAATATGTATTTTCAATAATTTACAATGTGTAAAGTGTTTTTTTCCACATTTTAACATGCGAGCAATTGCGGTTATATTTTGTATGGGGTGCGCTTGTTAAAAAAATTAGAGATGGGGTCTCGTTACATTTTTTTTTGGGGAAAATGACACTATTTTTAACAAACGCACCGCATACAAAAATCGTTAGTGCAGCATCATTGTTCACATTATAATTGAAATGGGAACAATATTGCTGCATTAACAAACCCAAAAAAAAAAAAAAAAAGTGTTTAATTTTTTTTTTTAAATTTTTTTTTTTATTTTTTTTTTTTTTTTTTTTTTTTTTACAAAATTTTTCACTGTAGTGTTTGGTATTGTTGGAACGGCCATGCTCTGGCCGATCCAACGATACCAAAATTTAACCCCTAACTGCCACGGATCGGGAGATAGGGAGTTCATTGGAACTCCCTATCTCCACAGTTGGTGGCAGTTAGGGGTTAAGTCTAGGACTGGCGTCATCGTGCTACGCACGATGACGCCAGTCCTCTGGGGGAGTTCCCGGAGGCTTGGCCGACATCCAAGATGTCGGCCAGCTCCGGGAAAGGATCGCGAACCGGCGCTTTTCAGCGCCGATTCGCGATCCAGCTCCCCAGGGGTTAATGCCAGGCATCATTTGGAAGGGCAGGCTGTGCCCTTCCAAATGATGCCTGGGTTAACCCCCTGTGCGCCGCCGATCGGGAGGGAGAGAGGTCCGAAGGACCTCCCCCCCTCCCTTTCAGGCGCCTCGTCCGCACATGCGGGGGGGGCGCCTGAATTAGGTGTCATCGCGCCCCCGCGATGACACCTAATGCTGGCGGCTGCTGGTCCGGATGCGCGGCTGACATCCAGGATGTCAGCCCGCACCGGAGGGGCCAGCGATCGGCCGGAACCCGGCCGAACGCTGACCCCAATGTGAGGACGCGCTCAGCGCGTCCTCAGCACACCAGCGGGAATGCTGAGGACGCGCTGAGCACGTCCTTAGCATTCAAGTGGTTAATACTGTAATACTGTGATTCAAACAGCTGCGGCTTTTTTTAAATTTGTGTCGCTGTGGTTAGGGAGATCTTGGACACTATTACATCCTATGGGCAAAAACGCAGACGCAGCACATTAAATTTTGCGCACAGCGTTGAGCGTTATCGCGCGAAAATTAACGATGGTATTACAAGCCTCGCACATTTTTTCATCCGTCAAGAAATAACCAAGTAAAACGGATAGGCACAAAGAAGAAAAATACGCGAGCAGTAACGTTGCGCGCAGAAATCAGTGTGCGGACTTTTTTTTTTTCATGGGATTCAGCCAATCAGAATTAAGAACCACCATTTTCTAACGTTAGGTTTTTGCGCCTGTCAAAGTCAATATGCGTATATATGCTGCAGCAATAAAAAAACTTTTCCACTTAATTGTTTGGGTATGCATAGAATGTGTAACTATACTGTGCTGCGTATTTTTTTTTTGCCTGGTGTATTTGGTTTCGGCCAGGACGTTCAGATTTACCATTAACACCAGCTCTTCAAAGACATTAAAATTATGCGCGCAAACGTTGTCCGTTAAATTTTGCGCATAGATTGTAATACCATCCACGTACCAGCGTACCAGCGCACAAGCGCATTTGCGCTCACAATGTTAAGTATAGGATGCGCACAGTACATTACGCTCGCACGGGATTTGTACAGGTTCACCCGCGTTAGACGTTAACGCGCATTTTGTGCGCTGACGTTGTAATATGACGGTCTGCGCAAAGGGTTTTGCCCCTCGCGTTAATACGTTTTTGCTCCCACGTTAAAAATTGCGTTAGGAATGTAATAGAGCGCCTTGTGTTCCCTCTTCTAGCTGGAAGTTACACAGGCTGTACATGGGATGGGATAAAGTTGGCCTTCATCTCACAGACAAGGCATTTTCCCTGTGTGCCCAATGGCCAATCCAGGGCTGCTCATTATGATTCGTTCAAAAGCAAGCTATAACTGAATGCTTTTTATTTTTCAACATATGCCAGAGCAGTGTTGGTGAACTATGGCACCCAGGCCCGGACTGGCCATCGGGCTTGCCGGGCGGTTTCAGAAAAATAAATAAATAATCGGGAAACAAAATTTTAATCTAAAACATACAAAAAACGACAAACAAGTGTTATGAAAATAAAAAGGCTTTTTGCTGAAAATGAAAAGAATAAAGGTTATTTAATTTTTTTTTAAAATTCTATTACTTTTTTACTTTGAATTGTATGGGATTCGTCTGTTTAAACCCGTCGGACGGAATCTCTGAAAATCGGGTCATTTCGCTGTCACTTCGGGGAAGTTAAGCGTTCTGTGAATAGACAGACCATTACTTCTCTCTTACAATTTTGCTTCTGCTGAAGACTGCCGAACTGCACCGTATTTCGTTTTCCATTTGCCAGTATTTGGAGAATTCACAGTATTCATTGTGTATAAACCAACAGCCCCGAAATAGCACCGTACGGTGAAGTTCATTGTTCAGTGCACTTCGGTGGCAATTCCGGGGCTTAGTGTATAACCTCTAAAGAGAAAAATGCAGCAAATGCCACTCTAACTGCTATGACATCTCTTAACACCTTTACTACAAAGTGATTTTCCAAAAACAAATTGTCAGAAACCAGTGTTTTTGTTTTGTAAAATCATTTTTAATTAATTATACAGTAATAAATAGTTCTTACTGTAAATAACCTATTTGGCCAGTAGATGGCACCATCTACTGCCAAAATGAGTTACAGAAGTTTGAGCTGTCGCTTGTTTTTGTTTTTTTCCCTGCATCAGCTGCTGAAAGCCTGACATGTCAAAGCATTCATCAGCTGATTTTACAGTTTTAGCTCTTTGCGCATTATGCCCATAGAGCTAAAACTTTGGGGACACCTTCTGCAGCCCAAAAGCAAACAAAATTAGTTTGCAGCAAACAAATTTAATTTGCTTTTTGGGCAGCAGATCACCAGATCGAGATATCTTGATAACGGGGTACCAGACGGTGCCTTTGAAGTCCAAGATATCTCAATAGTGAAGGGGTTAATGTTCCCAGCCAAGTTTCCCTGAGTTATTGGAATTTGTAGCTGTCTGGGCTTGTGTCCTTATCAATATGTATCTCTGTGATTGTCAATGTGTATGTCTTTCAGTTGCACTATGTGTATCTGTATCCCTAAAAAAAGTATTTTTGTGTCTCTGACAAATACAAGGTTATTCAAAGAGATCCGAATTGTGGCCGAAAGGTAACCAAACAGTGAAATTCAACGTACGGTTACCTTTCCTGGCCATTCGGCTATCCAGAGAGCAGGCAGTTGGCGAATTGCCTGAACATACCTGTTTGAGGGCAGTGAAATACCCATAGAGAAGCAATGCTTCGTCTATTCAGAGAACAAAAACCAGCAGTGAAAAGTTGCCGAATTGCCCTGCTGTTCGGTGGTTTCATTCGACAGGTTTATTCAGGCGAATCCAATAGGCTTCAATGTTAAAAATATTCCCGTTTTAATTCAATATCTAATAAACCGTTGATTATAGTATTCTGCAGTAAAAAGTCTCTTTATGTATAGATTTTTAGGATCTTTTAGGCATTTTTTGGTATTTTTTTAAAATCGTTTTCTCTGTTTTCTGTAACAGCCCTTTTCATTATCATTCATTGGATCTTGTATGTAAATTTCAGACATTTTCGTTCTGTAGTTTCTTTGAAAACAGCGTTTCACTTTTCAAACATTCAAGCGTACTGTTTTTTTTTCCACGCCATTCATCTGTGTGTCGGGTTTTTCCGGCGGCTGCTCTGCGCTGTGATCGGCAGCTGCTCTGGTTTCTCCAGCGTGTTTGGTGGGGTTAATGCAGATGTTTTTGCGGGATTCGGTGTGCATTCGCCGGGTTTTGCGGTGAGTGTTCGTCGGGTTTGCGACGGCTTTTCCCTGCACTACGACGGCCCTGTGGTGCTTGCTGAATACACCACAGGGTCGCCGAAATGGGATCGCCAAATCACACCGAATTGAAGAGAATGAAAAGTCACCAAACGTGCGGTGACTTTTCGATTCTCTTTGAATAACTGTGTGTGTGTGTGTGTGATGAAGCAAAAAATATTGGACAGCACTTACAGAAAAGGGGAGCATTAATTCCATGGTGCAACTGTACCTGGATAATGATATATCCAAAAATTAAGACCTGGAAAGCAAAACAGAACAAGCACACATAGGATCATTTTCTGGTGTGCATAATAATTTTCATCCGCTCCTGAAAATTTTTGTTTGCTCTCAAAAAACTTACTAAAACCATGCGAGTTGTCGAATTCGGAATTTTCCAAACTGGAGCATCGCTTTTGAATCAGATCATTTCTACATGCAAGGTGATGACTTTAGCCTAGAATGCTGTCTAAACACACAGCACTACAGGATTAAGTTACTATAAGGGGTTATTCAGAGAGGGCCAAATTGGCTCTGAAATGGCACTGAACAGTGAATTTCCCCATACGGTCCAATTTTCGTGGCCATTCGGCTATTCAAAAAGCTGGCGATTCCCTCAATATTGGCCAATTGTCAGAGAAATACGGTGCTGTTCGACAGCAGTGAAATCCCCATAGAGAAACAATGGTTAACCTAGTCAAACAACACCGAACTGCACCGAAATGTCAGAGAACTGCCCTGATTCGTGGTGATTTAATTCAACAGTTTTAATGTAAAAAAAATTCTCTGCTTTTCTTAAATATTTATTCATCCGTTTACGCTTTTCATTTGCAGCAAAATGTCTATATATGGATATATATTTTTTTCATATATATTTAGGATTTTTTGGGAAATTTTTTTAACATAGTCGGCAGCTTGTTGGCTTTTTCTGGCAGCTGGCCGGTGGTCTGTTCGGTGGGTCATCGGCTTTCTTCAGATCGATTTGGTGGACCATCGGAACACAGAACAGCAGAGAAATGGCAGTGAAATGCCCTGATGTTCGGTGGTTTCATTCGGCAGGTTTAATCAGGCGAATCCCATAGGTTTCAATGTTACAAATATTCCCGTTTTTTTAAAATATTTATTCAAACGTTTATTCTTTTTACTTACAGCAAAAAGTTTCTTTTTTAATTTTTTTAAATATTTTAGACATTGAATGGAATTTTTTTAGCAATTTTTTTTCCAATATATACCGTATATTTTTTTTAGATGTTTTTATTATTCATAGGACCTGATCTATTATTACCAGACATTTTCATCTTAGTTTTTTTGAAAATGCATTTTAAAAGTTGCGGTGGGTGTGTTGTTTTTTTTTTTTACCCCGTTCGTCGGCTTGTCGGCTTTTTCCGCCGGGTGGTCAGCGCTCTGTTCGGCAGATCACCATTTTTTTTCCGTATGCATTCGGCGGCTTTGCAGGTTGTCGTCGGGTGCATTCAGCTTTTTGTCGGCTTTATTGGATTGACCTGATGTTTGTTGTGACTGTTTTTTCTGTTCGATTCAGCGGTTTTGCAGCGGATCGTCGGGTACGTTCAGTGTTTTTTCCCTGCACTTCAGGGACCCTGCAGTGACTGCTGAATTTTCCGCAGGGTTGGCGAATCTGACTCCCCGAAGTGCAGGGAACGAAAGAGCACCATGCTCTTTGAATAACCCTGTTTTTTGTATCAAATATTCTTCCTATACATCATATTATAGTGTTATTATATGCTGCTTATTTCCATGCCACTCGTAACTATTATACTATCAGGGTTATTCAGAGAGAGGTGAAAACCAGGAGAATTGCCAAGAGAATGAACAATCTAAACCGAATAGCTGATTTGGAAAGTGAGATAAATGGGAAAAAAAATTCTGGTTTGGCTATTTTGACCTAGAGTTTTCACTTCTCCAGCCATTCTCCTGGTTTTCACCTCTCTCTGAATAACCGTGTATAACAGTATGTTAAAAGGATGAAATGTAGTTTGATTGTTCAATCCGGTATACCCGTTGCTTAGACCAATATCTGCCAACCCTCCCGTGTGTATTGCAGAGCATCACAATATTGTGCAGTGTGCAACAGGGTAATATAAAGTCACACAATAAAGTACATTGTATAAAAATGTATAAGAGGGCATCACAGGACCACATACTATGCATGTATTATTGTAATAAAACCACCAAAATAATGTTCATTTTATGTGGTTACACAGAGATGGGTTTTGTGCAGTGATTCCTGCACAGAAATGATTGTATGAGTGCATCGGAGAGCTAATAAAAACACATTACTTTCTATCCATCATGCCACCGCTAAATAATGGGCAGTGATTCTGAGACTGGACGTTGTTTTTGTGCAGTAAATGTGTGGTGCCTCTTGTCTCCAGGGATACAACGTGCAATGTAACCAAGGAAGAAGAGGGTCAGGAAGCAATGCATGATGTCTAAAGGCAGAATGAGCACTGTGATCCATCACAATAGCAGTAGCGCCAGCCAGGAAGGAACCACTGAAAGGCCATTAGGAAAGTGATTTTATCATTAGTGCAGCAACAATGCCCATATACCAATATGTGGGGGTCTGCAGGCATTTCACATACAATGTTTGCAGCATCTAAACCAAAATCTCTTCTGCCCTGTTACTTTGTCACACATTGGCAGTGCACAATTCCTTTATAGTTTCATGGTGCGCCAATCTGTGTATTATTTATTCACATTGATGATTATATATATATATATATATATATAAATATATATAAAAAACTATATTTGCTTGCTTAAAAGTAAACCCAGCTAAATTAAATATAGATTATGCATATAGGCAGATAATGATGAGATGAAGGAACACCAGTTAGGGTCAAATCCTTGACTTTTGGTGTAAATTGGTTCTTGAAGTAGAGGGAGATTATTTGTTTGTGTCTCAATAAATTGGGTTAATCAAACAGTATGTAGCGCTGTGGTAAAATCTTGCTGTGGCAGTACCTATTTTTGGCCACAAGATGGAGACTATCGCGATCAGAGATACTGGACATTGGGACTACAATGCCCGGCATGCTTTGCAAGAAGACAGGAAGTGGGTGGGGGCTGGAGACTTACATCCTCTGCCTCGTGGAGAAAGTTCCAGAGCGCGCCAGGGAAGGAAAGAGAGCAGACGCATCGAAGAGATTACGAGAGGGCCTAGGCCAGAGACCAAGAGAGACCTGTTAGTCCAGAGAAGATCACCCAAGCTGAGGAGAAGAAGACCCGCTGGGATCCAGGCATTGCTGCAGACCGGAGGAATCGAACGGAGAGCAAGCGGTGAGCTGGAAAAGCTGTGTGGAGTCAGACAACAGATCCGGCCGCTAGTATCCCCAGTCAAGATCGGGTGGAGAGACGTCCTGGGTCAGCGGAGCCTAAAGCAATCGCCGGATGGGTGAGAGGCCTCCAAGGCTGTTTTATGATTAAAGGACGCTCTGCTGTTTTCTCTTTAAAGTCCACAGGGCCCCAACTGACTAGTCGAAGACCTTCCTTTAATAAACTCACTGGCCAGTTGAACAGTACCCGGGCACCACACACACACAGATACACTTTTCACATTCTGGGACTTAACCTGTGCAGGACTTATTTCCTTTTGCGAATCGGAACGGGGGTTAAAGACAAAGATACGTTCCGAATACATTTTTCTCTTTTTCCGCTGCGCGTTTGCCGTAATACGAAGGGATTGTATGTTTGGGGTTTTGCTACGTGTCTTTTTCTGAACTATCGGGAAATTGCATTGCTTTTATGTTCGGTTGCGAATATTTTATTTTCCGAAATACGAAGCCTCGTGTTTCGTTTCTTTTCCGCTACGCGTTTTACCGGGATACGAAAATACTGTAATAATACTTGTGAATACCGTGTCTCAACATCTGCTCAAATATTTTAGTAAACTATATAAATATAAAAACTCACAACTGTGTTGGAGTATATTTATTCCCTAGTGCGGGGAGACTGACCCGTGGTTCATTTTCAGCGGCTCCTCCGGGAGTGAGCGCTACACGTGGGGGCTCGTTTCCGGGATCCAGTCTCTGGAAAAACCGCATCTAAAGGGTTAAATATGGATCCAGACACTGTTGCCGAGTGGTGTGGGGAGCACAGTAGCCAGTCAGAATGTTGTATAGTTATGGATATTCCAGCAGACACTTGGGCTGAAGATCAGATTCGCCAGGCCGTGGCCACGCTAGCACCAGATCATCGGGGGTTAATACTGGACATTGAAAACAACCCAGATACTTCTCACATGTATGTTCTTCTCGAATGGAGAAAGGGTGTTCCGCCATGTTTTCAGGGCACGAGCGTAAAACTGGCCGAAGAGGTGGAAGTCCAACTAATTAAGCCAAGTACGCCACGTGGCGAATCCGCAAGTGTTTCCGCGCCTAGTCCGTTGGCCATGATAGGGCCTGAATTTATAGTGGCTATTGGAGATCTACTGGTTAAATGTCAGAAAACAAGCCCTCCTCACACTAACTTCGGTTATCGACGGTTAAGAAATTTTACAGGAAACGTACCAACTCCGGCGGGAGAAGAAACCTTTGAAGAATGGGTGGAACAGGCGATGCAGGCTCTGGATGAGTGGGATGTCCCTGAGGCCCAGTAAAAGCAAAGGATCACCGAGAGCTTAAAGGGACCTGCGTCAGAAGCGGTGAGAAACCTAAAACTGAGTAGAAAAGATTGTACTGCTTTGGATTATTTAAACGTTCTTGAAGAAGTTTTTGGGTGAACTGAAAAGGCTGCCGAATTGGTATATCAGTACGAACACACCTATCAGAGAAGAGGTGAAAGGATGACCGAGTACATGAGGCGCCTGGATAAGATTCTACACCAGATACTCCTGAAGAAAGGAGCCGAACCGGCCGAAGTAGATAAGATCCGAATAAAACAGATCCTGAGGGGCTCTCAACCTCTAGATCCAGTGATGATGCAGCTGAGAAGCAGAGCAGGTAACCAAGAGTTAAAGTACCTGGAACTGATCCGAGTTGTACGAGAGGAAGAGGCTTTACTAGAAGAGAAATCTTTCAGGCGGGGGGAAAGGGCTTATGCACAACCTGTGAGACATAACGACGGCCTGCAACCTGAAAGCGACTCTCTAGATACCTATGGATCTGACGAGGACGAACAAGAACATCTAATTGTTTTTAAATCTACAGAGAAGGCTGCCAAAGAGTCGAACCTCCCTGAACGGGGTGAATTGTCCAAGACCGTCAAGAAGGTTCAGGAAGCTCAAGTTGAATTGCAGCAAGCGCATGCGGAACTGTGTCAGGTATTGATGAAGGTGACAGAGATGCAGGCAGAAATGCAGAAATTCCTCACAGGTATGCAGACGACGGGAGTTGCTGTGGTGTCTGGTCCAAATCCTTAACCAATCTCAACAAGCAACTACGTCTCCGCTCTCTAAGAAGAGATGTTTCGGGTGTGGAGAAATGGGCCATTTCCGCGCACAGTGCAAAGGCCGAAAGCCTGAGAAGGATAGAGTCAAGGGATTGTTGGAAGCCCTGGAGGGACTGTTATCTACCTCACCGGCGGGAAACGCCAGAGGGCACCAGTGAAGGAGCAACCTGAGTGCCCGAGGGTTGAACCCTGCTCCAGAAATCAAGCCAAGGCTAAGAGGGCGAAAAGGCCCAAAGCCGAGCTGACCGTAGAGCCTGCCAGGACTGAAAGAGTCACTCCCTTAGCGTCCGGGTCTACGTCATGGGGAAGCAATGCACACCCAGAACCTGCACGGGCCAAGAAAAAGGCCAGGGTACAACAAACTGGGTCTAAGTGTCCGGATACCGCCACCAAGTTTCCCGACCAACTGATAGGTCCTTCTCCTATTGTGCCAATCCAAGTGGAAGGAGTCTATACCAAAGCCCTGTTGGATTCAGGGGCTCAAGTGACATTGATCTACAGAGACTTCAACGAGAACACTTAAAGCACATTCCTCTGCAAGAATTGAAGGATTTGGAAATATGGGGTATCGGCACTGAGAAACTCCTTATGACGGGTACCTGCAAGTGAAGTTGGAGATCGGATCTGAAGTCATCGGGCAGTCTGGGGGTTGTGAGCATTGGCTATTGTGTGTCCTCGACCCTCGGGTGCGAACAGAAGCTCCCTGATAGTGGGGACGAATACTGACCTAGTGCGGCGTCTACTAACGCCTATCGTGTTGGAAGAAGGTTCAACTCAAGGAGTACACCCAATGTTACGTTCGGTCTATCAGAGGATGGTCGAAGAACGAAAGGCACCTGCCGAGGTGGGAAGACTGTGGAGACTGGGTGGAACAGAGAAGGTTCTGCAAGCAGGAGAAGTAGCGAGTTTCCGGGCTTCAGTCAAGTTGAATGGATCGCAACCAGGCCCCTATGTGGTGCTGGAACCAATTTTGATCATGGGAGTGAAACCGGAGTCGAAGTAATTCCTGAAATAATCTCCACCAAAGCTCTGAAGAGAACACGAGGAAGAGTCTCGGTCAGTGTGTGCAACGTGACGGATTTTCCAGTAGTCCTTAAGCACGAATGCCTATTGGGCAAGTAGAGTCTGCTACACCCCTCTCTACCGATTTAGGAGGGGGAGAGGGTAAAGAGATTCCAGATGAAAGATTCTACCCCAAGGACGCTCCTATTTCACCTGAATGGAAGAAACGTCTTCAGTCTCAAGTTCTAAAGTGGAAGGAATTGTTTCAAAAAGATGAGTTCGATGTGGGCCTAGCTAAGAGTACTGAACACCGCATTCGATTACAAGAAGACAAGCCGTTTCGCGAAAGATCAAGGCGAGTTCCGCTAGGAGACTTAGATGATCTGCTAGAGCAGCTGAACGAGTTACAGAGAACCAAGGTGATTCAAGAGTCCAGGAGCCCGTATGCATCTCCTATAGTGTTGGCCGGAAGAAAAATGGTTCTGTCCGCTTATGCATAGACTATCGCACATTGAACCGGAGAACCATCCCCGATCAGTATGCCACTCCTCGGATTGAAGATGCCCTACAGTGTTTGTCTGGAGCAAAGTGGTTTAGTGTACTAGACCTGCGAAGTGGGTATCACCAGATACCAATGCATCCTGAAGACAAGGAGAAAACTGCGTTCATCTGTCCACTGGGTTCTTTGAATTCAACAGGATGCCTCAAGGCCTTACGGGGGCTCCAGCTACGTTCCAACGGTTGATGGAGAAGACAGTCGGGGATATGAATCTAATCGAAGTATTAGTGTACCTGGATGACATAATTGTGTTTGGGAAGACTCTGGAAGAACATGAGCAACGTTTGGAGAAGGTCTTGAAGAGGCTCCATGAAGAGGGGCTGAAATTGTCTCTAGGAGAAATGCCAATTCTGTCTACCGTCTGTTACGTATTTGGGACATGTGGTCTCAGCAGAAGGTGTTTCAACAGACCCTCGGAAGTTGGAGGCCGTAGCTTCTTGGCCTAGACCCGAAACGTCACTGAGCTTAGATCTTTCTTGGGATTCTGTTCATACTATCGAAGATTTGTGGGAGGATTCGCGAAAATAGCTCAACCACTGAACAAACTCCTGCAGAAGGAAACCACAGAAGAAGGCTGCAAGGTCTCTGACAAAAACCCGTTAGCTCCGGGGCCAAGGAAAGCTCGAGAGTCTATACAAGGTGAATGGACCAGTCAATGTGAAGGAGCTTTCGTAAAGCTGAAAGAGAGCCTAACCCGAGCTCCTGTTTTGGCCTATGCGGACCCTCACAAGCCGTATGAACTACATGTGGATGCCAGCCGAGAAGGTCTGGGAGGAGTCCTATATCAGGAGTATGGTGGATTGCTGAGGCCTGTGGTGTACGTGAGCCGGAGCCTTACGCCTTCAGAGAAGAACTATCCTACTCACAAGCTGGAGTTCCTAGCCTTGAAGTGGGCAGTGGTGACAAGTTGAAAGACTATCTGTATGGAGCTGAGTTCGTGATCAAGACGGATAACAATCCTCTTCCATCCTTACTACCGCAAAACTGGACGCAACGGGACATCGGTGGTTGGCCGCTCTGTCAGGGTTTCGGTTCAGCCTGAAGTATCGCCCTGGGGTAAATAATCGAGATGCTGATGCGTTATCGAGAAGACCCTACATTACAGAATGGACTCAGTTGACTCCAGACGGGGTGCAAGCTTTGTGCCAAGGAACAGAGCGCCGGGTCAAAGGAGGGATTGAAGCAGAGGCCATAGGAGTTATGGCTGCGGCTGTTCCTGAGTTCTACTGTAACCCTACGCAGTTAAGGGATGAAAGTTTACCTACCTTTTCGAGGGACCTGAAAGCGGATCAGGCCAGAGACCCTTTAATTGCCTTGACCATAAAGGCCATGTCTGCAAACCAGCGAGAGATTTTGTTAACCAACTCCCCGAGTGGAGCCAGATTGGTCTACAAGAGTGGGAGCGGTTAAAGATGTTGGATGGGGTGGTCTACTGAAGGGGCCCCTCAACCAACTCTGAAGAGATTCAACAGTTATTCCTCCCTACTAAACATAGGGAGAGTGTGCTGCGATCACTACATGATGAGCATGGACATTTGGGTGCAGAGAGAACTTTTAAGCTGGTGCGAGATAGGTTCTATTGGCCTTGTATGAGGGCTGAAGTAGAAAGCTATTGTCATTCCTGTCTGAGGTGTATTCAGAGAAAGACCCGAACTGCTCCAATGAGCCATCTGCAGAGCCAGGGACCCATGGATTTGGTGTGCATTGACTTCTTGTGCTTAGAGCCGGATGCTAGTGGGCAAGGGAACATTCTAATAGTGACTGATCATTTCACTCGTTACGCCCAAGCTTTTTCCACGAAAGATCAACGCGCTCCGACTGTAGCCAAGGTGTTGATGGAAAAGTTCTTTGTTCACTACGGACTGCCAAGGAGGATACACTCTGATCAGGGTAGAGACTTTGAAAGCAGACTGGTGGGGCAGTTGTTAGAGCTGTTGGGAATCCAAAAGACCCGAACCACACCATATCACCCTCAAGGTGATGCTCAGCCTGAAAGGTTTAATCGCACACTGCTAAACATGCTGGGGACCTTGTCGAATGTGGAGAAGCAGAGTTGGAGTCGTCACATAGCTACTCTGGTGCATGCATATAAGAGTACGGAGAGTGATGCAACTGGATATTCACCGTACCGTCTTATGTTCGGAAGAGAGGCTCGACTGCCGGTTGATTTGGCATTTGGGTTATCTCTAGACCAGACGTCAGTAGCTTCCCACAGAAACTACGTGGATAGACTTCGGAAAAATTTGGCTTCTGCATTTGAACAGGCCCGGTTGACCTCAGGAAACAGGGAGCAAAGAAACAAAAGGAACTATGACTTGAAGGTCCGGATACAAGATCTACAACCCGGTGATAGGGTCCTATTGAAGAACTTGGGTGTTGCTGCAAGACACAAGTTGGCGGATAGGTGGAGTTCCCAGGTTTACATTGTCTGCAAACAGCTACCAGGTCTACCAGTGTATCAGATTCGCCCGGATGGAAAGGCTGGGCCTCTCAAGAACTGGCACCGGAATCATTTGTTACCTTTGAGGGAGGCTGTGAGAATGCCAGTTGGGGATGAACCGCCTCTGCCAAATCCGCCTGTTCCATGTTTGCCTCCTGTTACCGGTCTCAACAGACTCGGGTTGTCGAAGAGAGCGAAAGGGACAGTGAGGAAGAAAGTTTCTGTCTGGACTGGATACGTTCACCGGAGCCTGAAGAGGTTTGTTGTTCCTGAACGGTGGGAGAGTAACTTGAGGCCTGAAGCTCCGGAATTCTTGTTGGAAGTCCCTGAGACTGTTGATATCCCTGAGCCTCTTGAATTCAGTTGGAAGTCCCTGAGGCTGTGGGGATCCCGGTAGCTCCGGAAGCTTACTCAGGTGATTATAGTTCTATGCCTTCACTGGAGGGATCATACTCTGAAGAAACGTCTGCTCCAGTGATAGAGAGAAGAATTGAGCCAACGCCTATAGTACTTCCACCTGAAGAGGAACTGATTGAGCCAGAACCAAAACGCTCTGTTCGACCGCCCCAACGACTCACCTACGACTCACCAGGACATAGCACTGAAGAGGCCATCACCACGGTGCGGAGGTTGCCCGAAGTGTCTGCTATGCTAGCTGAGGTAGCCCAAAATATGAGTCAACTTGAGGAAGTGTTCCTAACCTACTGCCTGTATGCTGCTGAACCTGTACACGTTGTGTACATTGTATTTAAATATTGTGGAAATGTAATGTAACTGTTGTACCTCCTTGGAGAGACCCAAGAGTTTTAGGAGGGGGAGAGTGTAGCGCTGTGGTAAAATCTTGCTGTGGCAGTACCTATTTTTGGCCACAAGATGGAGACTATCGCGATCAGAGATACTGGACATTGGGACTACAATGCCCGGCATGCTTTGCAAGAAGACAGGAAGTGGGTGGGGGCTGGAGACTTACATCCTCTGCCTCGTGGAGAAAGTTCCAGAGCGTGCCAGGGAAGGAAAGAGAGCAGACGCATCGAAGAGATTACGAGAGGGCCTAGGCCAGAGACCAAGAGAGACCTGTTAGTCCAGAGAAGATCACCCAAGCTGAGGAGAAGAAGACTCGCCGGGATCCAGGCATTGCTGCAGACCGGAGGAATCGAACGGAGAGCAAGCGGTGAGCTGGAAAAGCTGTGTGGAGTCAGACAACAGATCCGGCCGCTAGTATCCCCAGTCAAGATCGGGTGGAGAGACGTCCTGGGTCAGCGGAGCCTAAAGCAATCGCCGGATGGGTGAGAGGCCTCCAAGGCTGTTTTATGATTAAAGGACGCTCTGCTGTTTTCTCTTTAAAGTCCACAGGGCCCCAACTGACTAGTCGAAGACCTTCCTTTAATAAACTCACTGGCCAGTTGAACAGTACCCGGGCACCACACATACACAGATACACTTTTCACATTCTGGGACTTAACCTGTGCAGGACTTATTTCCTTTTGCGAATCGGAACGGGGGTTAAAGACAAAGATACGTTCCGAATACATTTTTCTCTTTTTCCGCTGCGCGTTTGCCGTAATACGAAGGGATTGTATGTTGGGGTTTTGCTACGTGTCCCTTTTTCTGAACTATCGGGAAATTGCATTGCTTTTATGTTCGGTTGCGAATATTTTATTTTCCGAAATACGAAGCCTCGTGTTTCGTTTCTTTTCCGCTACGCGTTTTACCGGGATACGAAAATACTGTAATAATACTTGTGAATACCGTGTCTCAACATCTGCTCAAATATTTTAGTAAACTATATAAATATAAAAACTCACAACTGTGTTGGAGTATATTTATTCCCTAGTGCGGGGAGACTGACCCGTGGTTCATTTTCAGCGGCTCCTCCGGGAGTGAGCGCTACAAGTATTTTCTTCTTCTACCTGTTTTGTGCCTCATGGGATTATGCGAACCCCTCACCCCTTCCAGCAGTCACTCTGGTGTAATGAATCCAGGCCTCTGAACTGCAGGGTCTTGCTATGCCCGGGAGGTTGTCAATCAGCCTGCGCTGCACAGCCTTCTGAGACATAGCAGCAACACACAGCTCAGTGTATGAGTGACCAACCAATGCCTCTCAAAGTATCCATCCTTCCGATACCTTTACTTCAATTGAGTCAGAGGCTGTCAGAACAGAAAAGCTCTGAAGGAGACCCCATTGCTGGATTAAAAAAAATTGTTTTTTTAGCTTTCAGTATTTTAGATATTAAGGGGGGTCTGCCCCTGTTTTACCTTAGAGCAGGACTGTCAAACTCAAGGCTCCCTAAATGTTGAGGCCTACAATTCCTAAATTTCTTCCAATGTAATTGATGGCCAGAAAATCATGGTAGTTGTTCATAAATAGGGTTGAGCCGAACACTCCCCGAGTTCGGTTCGAGCCCGAACTCGAACTTCCCATTTGTTCGGGACCGAACCCGAACCCGAACCCCCATGCAAGTCAATGGGGCTAAAAATTCGGTTGTTTGGAGTGCCCTCCAAGAGGGCATATATGCTACATATTTGCCATAAAAGGTGTATGGGGGTCCGGGTAGTGCCCTGGGGGACAGGAAACAAGGACAAAAAGTTTAAAAAAAAAACGTTTTTAAAGGGACAGTGAGTTTTCCATGAAATAAGGGTTAAAAATAAAAATGAAAAATTCCTTCAAATATCGTGCCTAGGAGGTCCCCATAACCTGCCCGTGAAGTGGCGGATTTCTAGGATGTATAGAAATATGTAGAAACCAACAAATGACATTTCAAATGACGGTAAATGCTTTTCCTTTAATCTATCCATAAACAACTGCTTGGGGCGGCAGTCTGTATGAAAAGAGGAGACATTTTTCGGACATGCAGAAAAAGTTTACTGATTTTTTGGTGGTGAAAAGCAGGAGAATGGAAACTTCTAGACCAAAAAGCCGATTTGGAAAGTGAGATAAATGAGAGAATTTTTCTGGTTCGGCTATTTTGACCTAGAATTTTCCATTCTCCAGTCATTCTCCTGAGTTTCACCTTTCTCTGAATAACCCTGTCAGGGTTATTCAGAGAGCGGTGAAGAGCAGGAGAATGACTGGAGAATGGAAAATTCTAGGTCAAAATAGCCAAACCAGAAAAATTCTCCCATTTAGGCTAGGGTCAGACTAGCGAATTTTTAACGTGCGTTTAGGCGCACTTAATCACAGCCGCACTAGCAGCAAATGACGGGCAATGACAGCCAATATACGAAGTACGGTCGCACGAAAGTCCGGCTGCACAACGTAAGTGGAAAATGAACGCATTTTTTCGAGAACGCAGAACCGCTAGTACGGACGTACAGAGTGCGCTGCGTCCACTAGCGGCGTGTGTGCATGATTTGGAGATGTCTGACCCTGCTCATGTCCGGCCAACATAACGTCCAGACACCCAAAGTTTCCTGGTTTGGATCTGTAAAAAATCACGCACAAAAATGTGCATCGTATGACCGTTTTCACGCAATCCGTGAAAAAATACGGCAATGCATTCGGACGCACTTTTTGACGGTCGCTGCGAAAAATGCGTTAGTCTGACCCTAGCCTTATCTCACTTTCCAAATCGGCTATTTGGTCCAGATTGTTCTCTTTTCCTGCCATTCTCCTGGTTTTCACCTTTCTCTGAACAACCCTGAAAGAGAGGTGAAAGCCAGGAGAACTGGCAAGAGAAGAGAACAATCTAGACCAAATAGCCGATTTGGAAAGTGAGATAAATGGGAGAATTTTTCTGGTTTGGCTATTTTGACCTAGAATTTTCACTTCTCCAGTTATTCTCCTCCTTTTCACCGCTCTCTGAATAACCCTGTGAATGTTTAATCCCGAGTTGAAAAATAACATTGCTTTAGATTTTTTTCAAACACAGTTAAATGCAGCATATTAGGATGTTTTAGGGAAATTAATTCTCAAATCTCAATCAGAAGCAGACACCACCCCACCCTCAGTATATTGTACAATGTATCAAATTGATTACCAGACTAAAAACACCTGGTGTTATGCCCGTTTGTGAACAGAGGTCATTTAGAGTTGATAATCTTTCCACGTACACATTAGTTTTTAATTCAATATCTATAAAAACCGTTGCTTATAATATTCTGCAGTAAAAAGTCTCTTTATTTCTAGCTTTTTTAGTATTTTTTTAAGCATTTTCTATACTTTTTTCAATATTTCTTTTTTTTTTTCGAACCCGAACCGAATACGCCCAAAAAGTTCGAAATTCGCGAACTTTCGAACTGCCAAAGTTCAGGTCGAACTCCGAACCGTCCGAACCCGAACAGCTCATCCCTATTCATAAACATGGGGGGGGGGCGGAAATTTGACAGCCCTGCCTTAGAGTATCCCTCTAGTATACACAATTTTTATATAAATATAATATTTACGGCATGCACTTTGATCACACCACACGAAAACACAGTGCTCAGAGAATCAGTGCTGTTAGCATTGTTTAAAAGCATGTATCCAGGCAGTGGATGTCCAGTGCGCAGGGTGGGATAAGGGGTACATAAGGTGACGGTGTTAACCAGACCCCGGTAGATTGCTAAGCACACAGACATATACAGATCTGTTCACTTAGGCTGGGGTCAGACGAACGCAGTGCGAACGCACGTGAAGTCGCACTTTATCACGGCCGCAGTAGCAGCAAATGACGTCCAATGACGGCCAATATACGAAGTACGGCCGCACAAAAGTTCGGCCGCGCAACTCAAGCGGCAAAGGAATGCATTTTTTCGAGGACGTAGAACCTCTAGTACTGACGTACAGAGTGCGCTGCGTCCGCATAGCGGCGTGTGTGCGTGATTAGGAGATGTCAGACGCTGCTCATGTCTGGCCAACATCACGTCCATTTGTTTTTAATAGCTCCGTCAAAATTCACGGCCGAAATTGCGCACCGTATGACCGCTATCACGTCTTCCGTGAAAAAGTGTATCGACGCACTTTTTGACGGTAGACGTGAAAAATGCGTTCGTCTGACCCTAGCCTAAAATGTAAAACTCAGGAGAAAGGCAGGAGAAGGGAACACTCTAGACCAAATAGCCGATTTGGAAAGTGAGATGAATGGGAGAATTTTTCTGGTTTGGCTATTTTGAGCTAGATTTTTCACTTCTCCAGTCATTCTCCTGAGTTTCACCTTTCTTTTCATAGACCTGAGTGTTTTGGAGAAGATGTGTCTGATCATCTAGGTTTGTGTGCCTGTCAGTATGTCAAAAAGGACAACATAGTGAGGTTGTTGAGACAAATTACAACAGGAAAAATGCAGGACTAAGGACAATAAGACTTCAATAAGGATAAAGAGACAATGTGAGAACAAACAGCAATGTGGGGGGGATAGGGGCATAAGAAGCAGAGTGATAATATGGATTTGTTAACAGGCATTTGCACGAGTGTGGAGAATAAGCAAAAACAACTTCAAAAGGGAAAAGAGGGAGTGGAGGGAACATGAACAATGAGTAGCAAGGTAGAATAAGGGAAATGTACAGGAAACAGGGTATATGGGAAAATACAGGCCTTGGGTGCACTGGGGCAATATGGGAGCAATATACTATGGGGAAAACATGGGGTCTATGTGGAAATTTTGTCAAAAGGGGCAATGTGGGTGCAAAATGTGAAGTGGATATGAGGCAAAGTGTCACGACTCATGCTCTGAACCCCTGGCAGCCTCATTCATGTGCTACACATCTCCAGGTCAGGTGCTCAGCACATTAACTCTGGTACATCTAGTTGCACAAAAACACACTGACCACGTGACCATCATACACACGTTGAATCCAATAAAGGACCACACTCCAATTCAACAAGTGCCTCATCATTGAAGCTGTTAACCTGAAGAGAGAAAGATTTGTTTTCACTCCCGTGAAACCCCTCCCCCTTCCGTCTTCTCATCTGAGCTTTCATACCTCTCAAAGATCCATGCCATTTCCACACTATCCACCTGTTTCCAGATTCCTGTGTTTGGTCAGTGTTACAGCCACCACATCTCCAACTATCCCTACCAGTGTCTCAAGTCAGTCTTCTGTATCCTGCTCTACAACCTTCTAGTCTGCTCCACTCTTCCCAGCATTAACCTGTGTTTCTCTGTACATTGGTCTCCTATGCACACATCTTGGTGCCCGTCCCAGTACCAACCGTGACACAAAGTGGGTGCACAGTTAATATGAATGGACCGAAATTTATATAATGTCTCTGTGGAATATGAGATATGTGAAGTGATCATTCTGGGAAGATCCCTCTCCTCGTCTACCCCCATATCATGATTGTGGCCCCTTTTCATTTCTGAAACACGTATGCTAGCAATCCTAATGACCAATAGAACTCTTGTCTTTCTTTCCCTCAACTCCTCTAGACCAGTGGTTCCCAACCGCGGTCCTCAAGTACCCCCAACAAGTCAGGCTTTCCAGATATCTGAAGCACCGCACAAGTGATATGATTTGCTGCTCATTGATTGCAGGATTCAGCAAGTATTTCCCAAAGGTAATCATTAAAACCTGGCCTGTTGGGTACTTGAGGATGTTGTGGAAATTTTATTATGTGGACATTATAGTCTAGGATGTGTGTGTTTTTATAAGTTGTCATCTGTCTCCCTGTGTTGGATTTGAATGTGGTTTTAAAACCAAGTCACACCTCAGGGGTCCAGTCCGACATTCTAGTCCACACCTCTGTCCTTTTGATATGTAAATGTATTTACTGGACAAACTTGTTTTTCTGTTATACAGCCAGCCACTGGGCATTGTTCTTTTTGTGTAATAAAGGAGGCTGACCATGAGCCAGGAGCACACTTGGGACTGAGGGCACTTTGGACTTGGCTCTTGGCTGAGGTGGTCAGATGGACTCCAGCTAGAAACAACGTGATGGTGTCTGTGTCTCTTTACTGCGCGGGTTCAGGTACGTATATCAGGGATGGCAGAGCTGCTTGTAAGTGCAGCGGATCAAACTACATTAGGGAATTGATAGTCTCTCCCTTTCCAAAACATATGGCGAGTCAGCTAAACAAGGAACCAACAGATTTTTCCTCTGCACAGAAGAAAAAAGGAGAGAGAGTAAAGTGTAATTTTGTCTTTTGCGTTGAGGAAATGTCTGCTTGATAAAAGAACGATTTTGCTCGTTTGTGTACGAACGAGATAAGTAATTTTCTGGTGTAGTTTTTGGTGGATCTGAGCTGATTGTACAGAGACTGTATGGTGAGATTGTGACGTGTGCGCTGACCAGTACAGGATATCGTTTTTGTTGTAACTTCTATTTTGTGAACTTTTATGTTTGTAAGAGGTGATTTTGGTTTGTAGAGGCAGAATTTTGTTTTAATGTTTGTACAGGAGAAACGGCATTTAGAGGATTTTTTATACTGTTAGCCTTTAAATCAGAGGAGGTTTTTACTTTGGTTTCGGGGTGGGGCACAGGGAATAGAGAAACTGTTTTGTTTAATCTGGTTTCTCTATTGCTGGATTTTGGAGACACCATCTTGGTCTTTTGTGTGAAAAAACCATGCTGCTTGGCAGCCATCTTTGATTTACTTTGTGTGAAAAAACCCATGCTGCTTGGCAGCCATCTTTGATTTCCTTTGTGTGAAAAAACTCATGCGGCTTGGCAGCCATCTTTGATTTCCTTTGTGTGAAAAGGAAAAAATGTGCTTTGGCAGCCATCTTGGTTAGTTTGGTGCTGCAGGTTTTTTTAACAAGGAATTCAGTTTTAGATGGAGCTGATTCACTTTTAGTTTTGGTGTCTATGGAAAGCGATTAGTTTGTTTTTGCCTCAAATGTTAGTTTTTGTCCTGAAGTTATTTTTGTCTCTTTTGTAACTTTTCTATGTACCGCTTGATTTTGTTTTGAGTGTTCGGTTATGTTATAGCCCAGTGACCAGCCTGATAGGGGAATCATTGTGTGATGGTTAATGATTCTGTTTAACGTTTGTATATCTGTGGCTGTTACACTGAATTGTAGAATTGTTTGGTAATAGTTAATACGGGTAATACAGTGTAGGAGGGTGGTGCTTTGTAGTTCTGTGCCAAAAGTATTGGGACAACTCATAGAGATTGATAGCAGTGTCTTTTTTCGTAGTAAGCATTGTAGTGTTTGTATTCCTGTACAATGGAAAGCATTTTTAAGGAAGTAGCTAAGGTACAACACACGGCGGCCATTGTTCAAGCTATGCAGGGATCTATTGACCCTTGGTGGGAGGCCAAAAATTGTGTAGCAAACCTGATAGGTAACGGAAAGTTCCGCAAACGGAAAGGAAAGTATGCTCTGATTTTTGCTGCTGGTTGGATAGCTGATAAATTTCAGGAGTCTTGTAGGCTGAAGCTGAGTTTGGAAGGAGAGATGGAAGATTTAAAAGTAGAAATGGATAAATTGAGAGCTCTTGTTGTCCATCAGGCAGCTGAAGCCAGCACAGAGTATGAATGTACTGTGAGGTCTAATACTGAGCTATGCAAGGAGAATTAATGTTTGTCTGAAAGCTCGACGCATGCACAGGAGGCTGTAAGGGAATTGTCTGGTCCCTGCAGCAGGACAGAAGCTGAACATTGTGCTGTAAGTATGGAGAAGTCTGAGGACTTTGGGTCAGATACTGAAACCGACTCAGGGATGGAGATGGACAATTTGTCTGACCCTGGAGTTGGAATGTTGGTGCAATGGTGGAGGATACTTCAGGTGAGTCTGTGTAAAAGTACTCCATTCAGATAGTGGTGTGGGATCTAGTCATGCTAGGATGGTTAGGTCAGCAAGGCCGATCACCATGTGCCCAGAGAAGGTTTTGTGCAGGGAGACAAGCTATTTGTTGCTTTGCGTGCGGGGGATTTTCACATATTGCCAGGTATTGTGTGGTAACTAATGGCAACAGACAGAGAGATTCTAAGTATC